>JAWQFJ010001421.1:105421-115421 GCA_034096865.1 Theodoxus fluviatilis
CCCCCCCCTCGCCCATAAAATAGAGTACGCGCACACACACGCATGCACACACACACCAAAGACTAAAAAACTAGTGAATTCAGCAGCAAGAAAGTTGGGAGCATCCTAATGAATGCAAAACCCTCCCTGGGCCCACCTCCCCATCCTCTTTGATCTCAGCAGACAAGGCAATCACACTCCTTGCAAACTATTGCCCAAGATTTTGTTGCTGGCATCTCAAAGACTTGCCACTTCTAGCCCATTATGACCGGATGCTACGCACGCGTTACATCACCCTTTTAGACCGGATGCTACGCAGACGTCGCATTTGACAGTGGTGTACTTCTTGTTTCTAGGAAGTGAAGAAAACAATTTTCCCTCCAGGTTTACTGGAGGTCCTCACAGCTTTATCTGTCTGTGTGTGTGTGTGTGTGTGTGTGTGTGTGTGTGTGTGTGTGTCTGCTTGTCTGTCAGTCCCGACTTAACAGCTGATATCTCAAAAACTACTGGACGGATTTCCTTGACATTTTGCACACTTACTGGAAGTTAGGTCCAATTGAATGTATCAAATTTTCAGAATCGAGGTTTGAAAAGAAAGTGACTTTTTACGTTTTGGTGTTGCAAAGAAGGCAAGGGACGGAACTCTGTCCAGACTCAAGGGAAGTTTTGGCATGTGTGATGTGATCATTTGACGTCGAATAACGTGATGTAATTTCGAGGAGATTGAACTATTGGCGAAGGAGAAAGAAGGATTTTTTATCCCTCCAGGTCTACTGGAGGTCCTCACAGCTTTATGGATTAGCTCACTCGGTAGCGCGTCGAATAATGTTTTGTCGCTGGGACGTGCTTGGTTGTAGGGGATGCGCGTACGGGTTCGAATCCGCACAAAAGCTTTTTTTAAAATGTGTGTATGGTATTTGAGAGAGAGAGAGAGAGAGAGAGCCACCCCACCCATTGTTGTACACACGAGAGGTTGCGGGTTCGAACCTTACTTTTTCCCCCCCTCTTTTCTCGAGAGGTTGCGGGTTTGAACCCAATCTTTTTGTTGTTGTTGTGGTTGGTTTTTTAATGCCAAAACCTGGAGGTTCAGTGCCATCGGTTTTTACTTAATGAGTGGTGTCGATTTTGTATTTTTTCCTGAAAAAACTACTTCAGGTTTTAGGAAGCCGTTTTCATCACACGCTGTAGGTCATAATGGGCTAGACTTGCACACGTCCACATGGACCAGCTCTAAGCTGACATGGCACTAGAAACAAGCAATGCCCACAGCCACTTCTTCACAATCTTCATAGGGATCCCACTACCATAAAGATGGCACGTCTTCAATTGCAACATTCAAACTTGATGATCAGCTGCCAGGCATGGTGTGTTTGCATGCTGTGGACACACATGAAAATGAAGTGCATAAGAAACATGAGCAGATGTTGGTCTTACTGAGATGGTTTCTCAAGCTGTACAAAAAAGGTCAATAAAGTGGGTGGTTATGACAGTCAGTGCAAGAGGCAAGGTGCAGGCCCAAAAGACAAGCTGGGATGTCTATGCTTGCACTGCCAACAGCAGCCTCCATTACTCCATGGGGCGTCTTGCGCAAGGGCACAGATGGCGGGCTGTACTGGGGTGTACAGATAAAGCAGCATCAGACCCCAGCAGTGACATAGATCACCACACCCAGGGCAAAAGACTGCGTTATCTCCAGTCCTAAGATTACCTGATGCCAGAAACTATGAACTGCAAATTGCAGGTGAGCATGACAGAATCAATTAAATGAAATTATCATCAATGAATCATAGTCACGTCACACCCTCCTTCCCTCTCAAAGACAGAATTTTAAAAAAGATTTTAAAGAAGACAAAGAAAAAAAGTATTTTCAGTCCAAGTCAGCCAATTCAGCTGACCGCTGCTGGGGTGGGTGTGACCACTAGGAGTTGTTCAGTGTGGTGGGCACTGTTGCCTTGGGCACAATATTGGGCTGCACCATCAGCAGTGGGGACAGTGGTATCTGCTGGTAGCTAACCACATTGTTGGTCTGTGCTGGGTACTGTAGAGGCAGTCGAGTGGCCGTTATGCCTGGCAGTGGGGAAACCATGCTTCGGGCTACAGCCAGGGCAGGTCGGGTAATTATGTCTCGGCTGTAGACAGAGGAGTTGGCTACCGACATGGCACTGCCCAGCGCTGGTCCAATGGACTTGCTGAAAAGGATGGTGCTGTGCTGCCCCGAGGTCACCTGGGTGCCCATTATCATCTGAGGCATCACTTGTGGCGGGGGAAGAACCACTGACGTGGCCTGGAAAGGTTTGGCCCCTGACAGAAGGGTGCCTGTGGACATCACACCCGTGGACATCAAGCCAGTGGACATCATGCCAGTGGACATCATGCTGGCCGACACCATGGCCGGCTGTACAGTTCTGGGGATGGCAGTGGTGAGGGGAATGGGGAGGGTGACTGTGCCAATGGTGGCACCGTGCAGACTGTTGGTGTGAGGCTTGGGTGGCGTCATGATGCGTGCATGCTGTGTGCCCTTGCCCATCTTGGCCGCCTGCACGCCTGGTCCTGGAGAAAGAGACAAAGACTGTCAAGCCATGGCAAGGCCTCTCAAAGAGCATGCTTTCCCATCTCCCCTCAAATCTCCAAAGGTGCAAAGGTTCTGGCTCCAGAAAAAAACTTGGTGCCAGGAAAAAGGAATGCATCACCAGCAGATACCATAAGAGAGGAGCAGAGAGTTGCCATGTGACCTCCTGTCCTTCGGAGCCAACTTGAAGAGGGCAGTGTGGATGGCTTCCTAAAGCTCCGTGGCAACCATCTGCCTTTCTTACCCAGACATTAGGTCTCCTCTTCCAAAGTGACAGATGTCACAGAAACTTTTTTCATTTGAATTTATCTACAAGTCATCATAGGGAATCAGGGTGATCTGCAAATTACTACTTGGTCTGAGGAGAGGAAGAGCTACAGCATTCCTTGGTCTTGCAGAAACCATCTGGATCCACCGATACAACAGCAACAAATTTTATTCACTAGTCTCAGCCACGCTGAATGGGGGAACACTTGAGACAGTGGGAACACTTGAGACAGGGGGAACACTTGAGGCAATGGGAACACTTGAGACAGCCCTAGAGTAGGAAGAGCTACAAAGTACAATGGGCACTGGATGACACCTACCTATGTATCTTTCATTACAGGAACAAACAAGTGCACTTCGGAAGGCCATTTAATGCAAACTACAATTACAACTTTCCCAAACAACCGTTCACCATTTACCAATAATCTATGTTTTTACTGGATCATGCATGAATGTACACACACACATGCATGCACACAAGAATGCATGCATGCATGCACACACACATGCACACACACCTTTGGCATTTCCTTCTATCTTCTTCCTTAGTTTCTGAGTGACATCCTGATTGCTGTGTGTGGGCAGGTGGGTGACAGGTGGGGACTTGGCTGTCTCAGTCTTGGCAAGGATGGGTTGTCTAGCCACCACCTTCACCACCTGGTGCTGCACTGCGGGCTTGATGGCTGTGGAGGGAAAGAAGCAGGCCCATGGTCAACCCCGATTCACACACTCTGCTTCAGCACTCCCTTTATGAGTCCATACATCATGTGAGCATGCCCCCCATCCACTCTGCCACTGCTTTCCCTACAATCTGCATGTCTGTTCCTTCCTCTCTGCACTGTCGTCTCAGCCAACACATGCCCTACTGACTCCTCCATCGCACTCCCTCTGCAAGCCTACATCGCACTCCCTCTGCAAGCCTACATCCTCCTCCGTCGCACTCCCTCTGCAAGCCTACATCCTCCTCCATGGCACTCCCTCTGCAAGCCTACATTCTCCTCCATGGCACTCCCTCTGCAAGCCTATATCCTCCTCCATCGCACTCCCTCTGCAAGCCTATATCCTCCTCCATCGCACTCCCTCTGCAAGCCTCCATCCTCCTCCATCGCACTCCCTCTGCAAGCCTACATCCTCCTCCGTCGCACTCCCTCTGCAAGCCTACATCCTCCTCCATCCCCTCCTCTCCTGCAGCAGCTTCCCCTTAACTTCAAAATGTGCCCTTACACACACACACACACACACACACATACACACACACACACATACACACATACACACACACACACACACACACACATGGACGCATGCACACAAATACACACAGAGATGTTTCTAATACATGCCTCAGAAACTGGGTAATTTTTTCTACAATCCAACTAGAAGCAGATGAAGACCACAGCATAAGACTGCATCAGGCCTGGGCATCTCTCACCCAAGGGTCACTAAAAAAAACACTAAACATGGATCTATGAAATATGGCCAGAGCTCCTTTTCATTTGCTGGAGCAATTCTGTGGAATGACATCATGTGATTCTTGGACATCCTTCAAAAGCAAGTGAAAACACTAGGGCCTACTTTTCTCCAGAATTTATGCATTTTGAGCACCCTAGCAGGGTCAAGGTCAGCACCTTAAAATGTGTATGCATACATACATACACACCTGACTGCCTGCTTGAGAGAGAGAGAGAGAGAGAGAGAGAGAGAGAGAGAGAGAGAGAGAGAGAGAGAGAGAGAGAGAGAGAGAGAGAGAGAGAGAGAGAGAGAGAGAGAGAGAGAGAGAGAGACAGAGAGAGAGACACAGAGAGAGAGACAGAGAGAGAGAGAGAGAGAGAGAGAGAGAGACAGAGAGAGAGAGAGAGACAGAGAGAGACACAGAGAGAGAGAGAGACAGAGAGACAGAGAGAGAGAGAGAGAGAGAGAGAGAGAGGGAGAGAGAGAGAGGGAGAGAGAGGGAGAGAGAGAGAGAGAGAGAGAGAGAGAGAGAGAGAGAGAGAGAGAGAGAGAGAGAGAGAGAGGTGGAGGGAGAGAGAGAGAGAGAGAGAGAGAGAGAGAGAGAGAGAGAGAGAGAGAGAGAGAGAGAGAGAGAGAGAGAGAGAGAGAGAGAGAGAGAGAGAGAGCCTGCTGAAAAGAAGACCAGACCTGGTACTCTGTGGACAGGCAGCAGCTGTTCTTGCACCACTTCCCTCTCCACCTCGTCCACCTCCATGCGATGGTGGTGGTTGTCCAGGCCATGGCTGTCCTCCAAATCACTGGATTCATCAGGAATGTAGTTTGCACCATCGGAGTTGACTGCAATGTCAACAGCAGAGATGAGTACAATCTTTTCACATTGGTGACCATGACGTGGTGACACAGAGGCACCATGGACTTGAGACAGCAGTCCCTGGCACGACAAAGTGAATAAAGAACAGTGCCTATTTTGGCTGAAGACAACCCATGACTGGCAGTTTTAATCTATTTGAGCAAGATTCACAATTCCATTCCACCAAGAAAATCAACAATTAAAATACACCAGGAAAATACCACCTCTTCACTCTTCAAAGCAAGTCCTCGCTGAGAAACGTAGTTTCTGCAGAGCTGTCAGATTAGTTTTCAGCCCAACATGGAACATTTGCTGACCAAAACCAACCTGATACCCGGTTATGAATTTGAAATGTGAAGAGATGTGCTATTCATACCTGACTTTGTTTCATCTGTTGCATATCCATCTTCCTCATCTTCACCCTGGTAATCTACAAGCATGTCCGACTCTGCCCTGTGCAGGATGCTGCCAAAGTGTTCCTCTGCCCTCTTCAACAGCTCATTCAGTGTGGCTGTCAGCTTGATCTTCTTGGTGGTCAGTTGGTGCAGGTTGCTTTCCATCTGCTTTTCCTGACGTTTCATGTTCTGAAGAACAGACACAAAAGCAATCAAGGAACTACTCCTGCACCAACTACATCAACACTGCTTCACATCATTAAGTATTCCAGGGTAGAAACACAATTTGAAATGCATGTTGGCAAAACCAGTAATGCACAGCCTACCAAAGTTGTCCTGCTGCCCTATCAAGGCAGCACTAACGTCTCCATCTGCAAAGTGGTCACTTGTTACTAAATCTTATACAGTGTTCTGTCTAGTAGTCAAGGCAGTCACCGTACGCTTGTACAGTGTGCTGTTCAACAAAGATCAGTGTGCAGAATTGTCATACAGTGTTGGAAGAAGTACTTTGTAAGAGCTTTGGCTCTGGTGTCCAGTCATCCTGTGTAGTGGAATAGGGCATCAGTGATTGTAGGAACCAGGCACTCACTTCAATCATGGAATTTCATGACCCTATAGATGCAAAATGATTTATTAGCTTTAAAACCTTATGCCTGGGATAACAGCAAACCACTGTTGAGATTAGGTGTCATGGCAGGATTTCTTTTCTTCATAAAATATCGCTCATATCCAAGTTCTAACATTCAGTTTTAGAGCCATCAGATACAAGATACAAGATACAAGATACAAGATACTTTATTGTCCTCATTGATCACAAGGAAATTCGTTTTGTCGGTGGCAAAAACATAATACATACATACAAAAAACAAAAACAGTTCAACATTAATTAACTCAATCATATCGTTCAAGTTATGGAGTCCATCAGAGGCAATTCAATTTAATAGAGAAACATTTTACACCAAAACAAGTAATCACAGAAGGAACAAAGACACAAGCATGCACATCAAACAATCATCGTCACGCAATAACACATACCCGATCTTCATCCATAACACATGTACAAGAACACCCCCCCCCCCCCCCCCCCCCCCCCCATCATGTTCTTCATCCTGCATGCACATCAACAACCACACTCGCACAGCACACATAACACATACACGATCATCAACGTATAACGCATGCACCCCCCCCCCCCCACACACACACACACACACTCTCACATGTTACTCCTTGTTGTTACAGACATAGTTCACACCATTCATAGTCCTTTCTGTCACAGTTCACAGCACTACAAGTCCTCGCAGTCCGTTCACTTTACTCCAAGTGGGTGCAGCAGCAATGCCTCCCTTTACAGCAGGATTGCTGTGGTCTTTGGGCATTCAGAGCTGCTTCAGCAGCACTGCACAGGCAGCCCCAAGCAGCAATAATGCGCCACAGAGAGGTGTTCAAATTGTGTTTTATCACCACATTTGATTGTCCAGCATGCACACCCAGACTTCCAAGCAACCCAATCATTGGCCTGCAGACAATGACCTTGCGTCCAACTTGGGTAAAACATTGGCTCTGAGATTTTGTCTCTGGTTTCCAGTCGTCCAGTAAAGTACATAGTCCAAATGACTATCAGTGGTTGGTGGGTGTGTGTGTGTGTGTGTGTGTGTGTGTTTGTTGTTGTGGTGTGTGTGTGTGTGTGTGTGTGTGTGTGTGTGTGTGTGTGCGTGTGCGTGCGCGCGTGTGTGTGTGTGTGACTCTCTGTGTGTGTGTGTGTGTGTGTGTGTGTGTGTGTGTGTGTGTGTGTGTGTGTGTGTGTGTGTGTGTGTGTGTGTGTGCGCGAGTGTGTGTGACTCTGTGTGTGTGTGTGTGTGTGTGTGTGTGTGTGTGTGTGTGTGTGTGCGCGCGCGCGTGTAGAGAACATCATGCACAGCCAGTATTCTCTGTTTTAATTTTCTGTGCCATAGAGTTTCTATATATGAGCTATTACAAACTTCCGCCCACTTACATGGGCGTTCCTTCAGCACCATCTTTCAAACTAACACACCCAAGTCCTGAAATTGTTTAACCAGCTTTCAAATTATTAAAAGCATGTGGAAAATGATTTGTCAGGCAGTCAAGATATGGTCGCATTCGGGTCTTACAGAATTCCATCGGAGACAATAATTCTCACACTGTGATTGTGAAGAACCTAGAAATGCCTCTCCAGTCGACTTTTGGTGTGCAGACGAGTTTTACTTTCCGGTTCTAAGCAGCCCCCACATATACCTCGTGAGCTCGCCATTAAACCTTAGGCCTGTGTTTCCCTCATTTAAATTAAATATCTGTGCCCCTTCGAACAAACATTCGTTCGGAAAAACACAGAATGTCTCGACATATCTAGCGATCGCGATCTACAAATTCATCTGCAGCAGGGTTAACCGACGGACGATCTTGGCACAGACAGAGCCAAGGACGTTAAATCGCAGGAGTTATATGTCAGCAGTTACATTCAGAAAGGCACTCAACATGCAGCATTGCAGGGGCCTCGAGGAATGCAAGCACGAGGCTGGCGTCTGACCGTGCTAAATTTAGAAACATCCAAAGCAAAATTCGCGTGCATAGACACTGCAAATGGCCTGAGAGCATTGTTTATTCTTTATCATGAATCTTTAAACGTTTCATTGTATTTGTAAAGTTAATGTTTGGACGATTTCCCCCCAGAACTGTAGTTTCATTCCATGAAAACAGTGGCAACAAGCAGCCGACGCGAGCGCATGACGTGTCTACCTGATTAGCATTCAGTGGGGCGTGTCCTAACTACAGGCTCCGCCCACCACAACATGAAGGACGATGGGAAATTTATAAAAATAGACTTTGGCATTAACATGACGTGGAGTAAAGCGGAAATTTTGGAGCGGTACGATCAGATTTACAGAATACGTCCGAAAACTAGCCGACAACACGCAATACAAAGATGAATATGCAGAATGCAGACAGTCACTTTCTGCAGGAAAGAGAAAACCTCTGCCCCTGTTGAGTGTTGTGTACAGTTCAGCGACAAAATCTGTGAATGTCATGAGGACACACTGCGCGACTTAGCTCCATTTACTAGCAGATACCCATGCTATAAGTATTCTCGTAAGCATTTTATGAGCTTTATGTGTCCGTTCTGATAAAGATAACTGCCGTTTCTACTGCGTGGATGGATGAATGCATGGGGAAGGAATGACGCGGAAGTACCTGCACAGATAATCCCTCGATTTAAATTTCCTTCATAAGCGAAGCGGAAGAGGGCATGTCACGGAACACGACCCAACTTTCCATTCTCACCAATGATTAAATCGGCACTTCACACGAACGCTGTTGCACGAGTCAAACCTACGGAGAACCACCGTGCACACCAGAAAAGGTATTTGGTCTGATCCTGAAATCAAGCCCGTCTTGATCGAGCCATTTTCTGGAGAAAATACTTGCCGAAGAAGACTGTTCATTCAGGGCCAAGCCAATATAGTGAATACTGCATGCGGTTTGTTGAATATTGAAAACTGAAGGAAAGCATTGCATGCTGTAAATGATTTCCTCTGGACTAAGTGCAATCATTGGTACCCATATCTTCCAAACAGCACTGAGCAAGAGACTTCACATCCAGTTGATTCCAGCAGTGCATGTCCCCCCTGTGGGCTGGGGGTAAGAATAGACTCTCCAAGACTCCTGACTCAATTCACAAAGTGGAACAAGGAGGGAAATTGTGACCCGACTTTCCCCTGCTCTAGACAGCTCTAGTCATATTTGCATACCCTACAAAGGCCGACACTGTTCAACTCAATTCATTTATGCACTCATTCATTCATACAGCATATGCAGGTCAGCCACTTTTAACACTGACAGAAACATTCCAGTCTCATTAATTCCAGTCTTAGAATACATGGGTAAAGAGAACCTGATATACACATGCAGGTGTACAATTATGCAGACAGCTGCAAGAGGATGGAATGATGGGACAATAAGGGATGCAGTGGACATTTTGAGGACTAAAATAGGACACCTTTCTGCAGCCTCTGTAAACAACAAAAAAAGGGTCAAACAATTAGGTTGATGGCTTTGCACTTAATCATAAAATTAATATTCTAAAAAAGTTTGCATAATGATGTCATTTCTGGAATGACCATTCAGATCCATACCGTTGCTTACTCTATTAAAAAATGTGTTTTAAAAAAGGGGGTTAAGGTGTAGTATTGTCACCTGTGTCTGGGTGGCACACCAATTTGAAATTCAGTGTTCCCTGGAGCCAAGGGTGTGGCAACAGATTGGGAAAACCCACTGACACAAAAGCAAATCATGTGTGGCTCCTGAGAAAATCCAAATCACCATGAAACGTGTACACATTCCCTTTTCATCTCCTGCACTCCAGGCAATGGCACACCTGGTGTTTTCAATGGCAGCATAAGAATCTCCAGGTGACAACTTACAAGGAATGCTTTCAGCACACATACAACTTGAACACAACAGTGACAGCAT
>JAWQFJ010001421.1:120421-132921 GCA_034096865.1 Theodoxus fluviatilis
CTGTATCCCCACTCCCACACTGTATCCCCACTCCCACACTGTATCCCCACTCCCACACTGTATCCCCACTCCCACACTGTACCCCCACTCCCACACTGTATCACCACTCCCACACTGTACCCCCACTCCCACACTGTATCCACACTCCCACACTCACCCCCACTCCCACACTGTACCCCCACTCCCACACTGTACCCCCACTCCCACACTGTACCCCCACTCCCACACTGTACCCCCACTCCCACACTGTATCCCCACTCCCACACTAGCTGTATCCCCACTCCCACACTGTATCCCCACTCCCACACTGTATCCCCATTCCCACACTGTATCACCACTCCCACACTGTACCCCCACTCTCACACTGTACCCCCACTCCCACACTGTACCCCCACTCCCACACTACCCCCACTCCCACACTGTACCCCCACTCCCACACTGTACCCCCACTCCCACACTGTACCCCCACTCCCACACTGTACCCCCACTCCCACACTGTACCCCCACTCCCACACTGTACCCCCACTCCCACACTAGCTGTATCCCCACTCCCACACTGTATCCCCACTCCCACACTGTACCCCCACTCCCACACTGTACCCCCACTCCCACACTGTACCCCCACTCCCACACTGTATCCCCACTCCCACACTGTATCCCCACTCCCACACTAGCTGTATCCCCACTCTCACACTGTACCCCCACTCCCACACTGTATCCCCACTCCCACACTGTATCCCCACTCCCACACTAGCTGTATCCCCACTCCCACACTGTATCCCCACTCCCACACTGTATCCCCACTCCCACACTGTATCCCCACTCCCACACTGTATCCCCACTCCCACACTAGCTGTATCCCCACTCCCACACTGTATCCCCACTCCCACACTGTATCCCCACTCCCACACTGTACCCCCACTCCCACACTGTATCCCCACTCCCACACTGTACCCCCACTCCCACACTGTATCCCCACTCCCACACTGTATCCCCACTCCCACACTGTACCCCCACTCCCACACTGTATCCCCACTCCCACACTGTACCCCCACTCCCACACTGTATCCCCACTCCCACACTGTACCCCCACTCCCACACTGTATCCCCACTCCCACACTGTATCCCCACTCCCACACTGTATCCCCACTCCCACACTAGCTGTATCCCCACTCCCACACTGTATCCCCACTCCCACACTAGCTGTATCCCCACTCCCACACTGTACCCCCACTCCCACACTGTATTCCCACTCCCACATTAGCTGTATCCCCACTCCCACACTGTACCCCCACTCCCACACTGTATCCCCACTCCCACACTGTATCCCCACTCCCACACTAGCTGTATCCCCACTCCCACACTAGCTGTATCCCCACTCCCACACTAGCTGTATCCCCACTCCCACACTAGCTGTATCCCCACTCCCACACTGTATCCCCACTCCCACACTGTATCCCCACTCCCACACTAGCTGTATCCCCACTCCCACACTGTATCCCCACTCCCACACTGTACCCCCACTCCCACACTGTATCACCACTCCCACACTGTACCCCCACTCCCACACTGTACCCCCACTCCCACACTAGTTGTATCCCCACTCCCACACTGTATCCCCACTCCCACACTGTATCCCCACTCCCACACTGTATCCCCACTCCCACACTGTATCCCCACTCCCACACTGTATCCCCACTCCCACACTAGCTGTATCCCCACTCCCACACTAGCTGTATCCCCACTCCCACACTAGCTGTATCCCCACTCCCACACTGTATCCCCACTCCCACACTGTATCCCCACTCCCACACTGTATCCCCTCTCCCACACTAGCTGTATCCCCACTCCCACACTGTATCCCCACTCCCACACTGTACCCCCACTCCCACACTGTATCACCACTCCCACACTGTACCCCCACTCCCACACTGTACCCCCACTCCCACACTAGTTGTATCCCCACTCCCACACTGTATCCCCACTCCCACACTGTATCCCCACTCCCACACTGTATCCCCACTCCCACACTGTATCCCCACTCCCACATTGTATCCCCACTTCCACACTAGCTGTATCCCCACTCCCACACTAGCTGTATCCCCACTCCCACACTAGCTGTATCCCCACTCCCACACTGTATCCCCACTCTCACACTGTACCCCCACTCCCACACTAGCTGTATCCCCTCTCCCACACTGTATCCCCACTCCCACACTGTACCCCCACTCCCACACTGTATCCCCACTCCCACACTAGCTGAACCCCCACTCCCACACTAGCTGTATCCCCACTCCCACACTGTATCCCCACTCTCACACTGTACCCCCACTCCCACACTAGCTGTATCCCCACTCCCACACTGTATCCCCACTCCCACACTGTATCCCCACTCCCACACTGTATCCCCACTCCCACACTGTACCCCCACTCCCACACTAGCTGTATCCCCACTCCCACATTAGCTGTATCCCCTCTCCCACACTGTATCCCCACTCCCACACTGTATCCCCACTCCCACACTGTATCCCCACTCCCACACTAGCTGAATCCCCACTCCCACACTAGCTGTATCCCCACTCCCACACTGTATCCCCACTCCCACACTAGCTGTACCCCCACTCCCACACTAGCTGTATCACCACTCCCACTCTGTATCCCCTCTCCCACACTGTATCCCCTCTCCCACACTGTATCCCCACTCCCACACTGTATCCCCACTCCCACACTGTATCCCCACTCCCACACTGTATCCCCACTCCCACACTGTATCCCCACTGTATCCCCACTCTCACACTGTATCCCCACTCTCACACTAGCTGTATCCCCACTCCCACACTGTATCCCCACTCCCACACTGTATCCCCACTCCCACACTGTATCCCCACTCCCACACTGTATCCCCACTCTCACACTAGCTGTATCCCCACTCCCACACTAGTTGTATCCCCTCTCCCACACTGTATCCCCACTCCCACACTGTATCCCCACTCTCACACTAGCTGTATCCCCACTCCCACACTAGTTGTATCCCCTCTCCCACACTGTATCCCCACTCCCACACTGTATCCCCACTCTCACACTAGCTGTATCCCCACTCCCACACTAGTTGTATCCCCTCTCCCACACTGCCTCTAAATCTCATACAAACAGTTAAACCAGGGCAAGCTCTCCTTTTCAACTGCACAAGGGATTATAACCTTTTAGTGAGTGATTAATGCGATACTGACCCATGCATGCACACTCCCATGTGCAAGCATGCATACCCACACATGCATGCAAGCGCACTCACATACAGATTCTGGGGAAAAACGCCTCCAAGACAACCATTCCAAAGCAGTGTGTTTAATGATGCAGGCTAATATCACGGCAATTTTTCATTCAGATTAAGCAAATGTGAGAATTAGGCCTAATCATTCAAGGAAAACGTGCAAGTAAACTTTCCCCCTTGTTATTCTGCTGTGAACGAGCGCGGGGCACAGCAGCACGCTCCATTGTGCACGGAAACTGTGTGTTGATGTTGTGACCTGCTCAGTGACACGTGCTCGGCCTCCAAGTGCAGCTGCCAGTAGGAAGTGAGATCACTCCACTACGTGTCACGAGCTCTGCTTCTAGACTGCACGATTTGCATGAGTGCTGCCCCTGTTTAGAGCTCCCAACGCAATATTTACAAAGAACTACATCTGCTTTGAAGTTAACACAAGATCGATCGCTAAAATTCGCAAGATTGTCATATCGATAACTAGTACACTTTAACCATGTGCAAGTCGGTTTGGCCATCTATTTTTAGAAAGTCACATGTCATGAGAATGAGAGCACGCCATAGCGCATGAAACTTACCTATTTTTCTCAAGCTTATTGTGAGTTTCCCGTGTGCCAGCACTGAAACACAAAATGAACAAATCGTTAAGGAGACCGAAACGTAAAATCTGCCTAAAGTCGAACTTAGAGCTGATAATTCATACGATAAATTACGTCGGCCATTTTTGAAGTAGCCCGAGTGTACCTACCCGCCCGTCCGCCGCCCTCGTGTCTCCTCGGTCCCGGATCCTGATGATCTTCCATTCCCGGCTGAGGAATTGCTATCATTTCGATTTCGTGCAGTGTGATTCGACTGGTTTGGAGACACATCTGTAAAAACAATGCAACTCTGACTTCCAAGACACATTGCAAACAGACAATTTCTAATGAATATGCAAATATTTCTATTTTGCTCTTCGGTCCCATGGAAAATTGTGTTCGTTTGCGGTTGCAAATCACCGATTTCCTCATTCTTCTTCCACTTTTATATTCTTGGTTGTTAGATCCACATATATGAGTACCCAAGTAGCGACAGAATCACCACACCCGTGCTTCATAACGTGTGACAGAAACAGCCCAAACAAGTATGGCGAAATGCCATGTGGAACCTACTTACCACGTGCGTTCGGCGACGTTTCAATAGCCCTGGCCGCTGCTAATAGCAAATCAATACCCACTGGTTGTGCCATGTGAAAACAGAAAAGGATGAACGGTGGTTACTGAGTGGGTAAGTTTGCGCTATGATCTCGATCTGAATGTGCGGTCCGCAGAATATGCGGTCAGTAGCCTCGTGTGCTTGAGTTCCTAGCGGCGGGCGTGCACTGCATCAACAGACAACACCGCTAATGCAGAGACCACGTGGTTGGTGATTGGCACGTCATGGCAGCCAATCAGACGAAGCCTCGTTGACGTCACTAATGTCTGTAGCACTTTGCCTCGTGGTGCAGCACGCCTCTTGTCAAAACGCAATCGTCGATGCCTCTGACGAGAGTTCACGTGTGTATTTAGGAATTAAATGCGCCCCTAATCTCCCCAGATGACTTTTTTAACATCTGTGTGAGATTTCAAAGATCCTCGATGAGCAGTTGTCATACCACCCTATTCTATTGCTCCAAACCTCAATGTTTACATGTTGAAGCTCTTGAATGTGGGTAATGACGTTAGCAAAATTCGTCACGTGATCCCGTACGAGACTGTTCGTGAATGAAAGATGGCGGCCTGCTGTCGTGTCTGCAATGTGTCGAAATGTTGTAGCTACTACCTCTTTGTAACTACGTAATTGGTGTATCTTTCATTGGACTGCAATAACTTGAGACCGTGGTGAGTAACAGATGCTCAAGATTTCTGATAGAGGTGCGACATAATAATCCTTATGTGTGTCCTGTTGACACGTTCACGATACGTCAATATGAAATAATGAATTTATAAAAGCTTACATTTACAAATTACAATCAGAGCCTCCACACAGTGCACAGTAATATGCATAGTACATAATAATTTGATGCCTGTACACTCGCCATATTCTATACTGTGATTGTGTGGCAGCATTGTGAAAACGAAGAATTTTGTTATGTACACAAAAGTAACAATTGCAGAATGCGAACGTCGACATTTCTGCTATCCTATGGGATTATGGCTACACTCTTAATACTGAACTGCTGCGATTTGTTTTCCTTGCAGTATAGATAGTGGAATTGTAGGTACACAGCAAATATGTTTGGCTTTGTGGTTCGTGGGACTAAGGCTTCTGCTATGGCCTGAGCAACCAACCACAGTCGAACATTCAACATGTGGACCAGTCCTGTGCTCTTGCCCAGTTGTTGAAGTGCGTAGCCCCATGAACACTGGGGCTGCACTCCGTAGGATATAGTTCCACAAAGGATGTAGTCATAGGGTAAAGATAAACATTGAAATTTCCAGAATGAAACAGACCTGAAAGTGATTTTTTAAAGGTTAAAACACCCAAGTTATGACTCCTTGCAACGATTCTCATTGAAAGTTAGACACAGCCTCCACTTCGGAGATACAGATTATGCCTGACAAAGGAGACAGACATGAGTACTGACAAAGGACACAGACATGAGTACTGACAAAGGATAAAGACAAGAGCACTGACAAAGGATGCAGACATGAGTACTGACAAAGGACACAGACATGAGCACTGACAAAGGATGCAGACATGAGCACTGACAAAGGATGCAGACATGAGTACTGACAAAGGACACAGACATGAGCACTGACAAAGGATACAGACATGAGTACTGACAAAGGACACAGACATGAGTACTGACAAAGGACACAGACATGAGTACTGAAAAAGGACAGAGACAAGTGCACTGACAAAGGATACAGACATGAGCACTGACAAAGGAGACAGACATGAGTACTGACAAAGGACACAGACATGAGTACTGACAAAGGACAGACATGAGTACTGACAAAGGACACAAACAAGAGTACTGACAAAGGACACAGACATGAGTACTGACAAAGGAGACAGACATGAGTACTGACAAAGGACACAGACATGAGTACTGACAAAGGGCACAGACATGAGTACTGACAAAGGACACAGACATGAGTACTGACAAAGGACACAGACATGAGTACTGACAAAGGGCACAGACATGAGTACTGACAAAGGACACAGACATGAGTACTGACAAAGGACACAGACATGAGTACTGACAAAGGGCACAGACATGAGTACTGACAAAGGACACAGACAAGAGTACTGACAAAGGAGACAGACATGAGCACTGACAAAGGACACAGACAAGAGTACTGACAAAGGAGACAGACATGAGCACTGACAAAGGACACAGACATGAGTACTGACAAAGGACACAAACAAGAGTACTGACAAAGGACACAGACATGAGTACTGACAAAGGACACAGACATGAGTACTGACAAAGGACACAGACAAGAGCACTGACAAAGGAGACAGACATGAGTACTGAAAAAGGACGCAGACAAGAGCACTGACAAAGGATACAGACATGAGTACCGACAAAGGATGCAGACAAGAGTACGAGACACCAAGGCAGCTGCACAGCTTGATTGCTTGCATGCTTCCTAAAAAGTTTGTTTAGACATGATGTTCTGTTTGCACCAGTCTAACCACTCAGTCCACTGTGCATGACCAATAGGCACTCCACAACCCAATGCAATGCAGTTGTTCAGTGTAGAAGTGCACTGTCCCAAAGTTGTTGTCCTATTTCCCCCGCTCCTGTATAACGTTGGCAAGATTCACTGTTTCCTGGATGAAGATGCTCTGAAAAGAGTAGTCCATGCATTGTCATTTCTTACCTTTACTACTGCAACTCCCTGCTCTTTGGGCTCCCGGCAAAGTCAACTGATCGCCTCCAGAGAGTGCAGAACTCTGCTGCCAGGCTGATCAAAAAGGTTCCGCGCAGACAACCCATTACCCCAGTGCTGCGGGAACTACACTGGCTGTGCTTGGAGAAGAGAGCTGTTTTTAGATATACCACCCTTGTGTACATTTACGTACGTAACAGGACAACAATGCCAAGCTACCTATGTGACCTTTTGGGAGAGCACCGTCCCCAGCGCGGCCTGAGATCATCTACACAAAAACTGCTGGTCTGCCCACCGAGCAGATGCAGGACCATGGGGGACAGGGCGTTCCAGTGTGCAGCACCAAGACTGAAATAGCCTTCCACTCCACATCAGACAGTCAGACTCGCTCTGTGTTTTTAAAAAGAGACTGAAAAGTTTTCTTTTCTATTTGTAACTGTGGCTTTGAGCATCAATTGGAATTGGTGCTATAGAAATCATCCACATATAAACCATCAGTATTCAGGATTTTGGATGCAACATTATAACAACAATGATCGCGCTCCTGAAATAACTACATGTATATATTATATGTGCCTCTGCTGACACGTTTTGTGATCTACTGTCAAGAGCACCAGGTGGCATTGCACATTGCCACTGAGAGCAATGGCCAGTAAATGTACACAATTCTGTTTTTCTCTGCCGAGATAATGCGAAACAATGCGAGGGCTACAAGAGAAATCAACACAGACAAACGAGGTAGCGAATCAGATGTCCATAGATTCAGTCAGTGAGCCCGAAGCAAGGGCAGTCCTGATCTCAGGTCACTGCACCGCCTCTGCCACACCTGGAAGGATCCCAGGGCTGCGCTGAAGCTGAGGTATCGCACAAGCCACCTCGATGAGGAGCACTGATATCCCAGCAGTTCCAGCGCCGACATGACCCGCTTGTGCACAGTGCCCAGGCTGCCGATGATTATGGAGATGACCAGGCATCTATAGCCCAGTGCGGTAATTTCCCGACACAGCTGAGCATACTTGTCAAATTTCTTCTGGTAGCATGTGTCAATGTGTGCATCGAAGGGGACAGTGATCTCCACAAGGAACACTTCCTGGTCTTCCTCGTTGACGAGTGTGAGATCTGGTCTTTTCGCTGTGGAATCAAAGGAGGTGTGGGAGCGAAACAGCCGTGGAGAGAGGACGCTATCTTTGTACACTGTTAGTGTTACTGAGTCTTTTCAAGGCAGGTTTCTGCAGATGAGGTCCACAATTCGGTTGTGCCTGGCTTGGTGTAACTTTTGATATTTGCTGCAGCCATTTAGGACGTGAGAGGCTGTGTCGCTGGAGTGGTTACAGAGCGGACAGGATATTGTATACAGCTGCGGGTAGCAGGTGATCAGGAGACTATTGCACTGAAGCAGCTGCAGCCTACCCCTTACGATAAAGTGCACAACATTGTCGCCGAGTTTCGTGTTTTGCAGGAAAGCTGATGAAAGCCTGTGGTCTGCAGAGGTCGCCTCCCTTTGTATCCTGGCCTGTGAATGCTTCTCTTGCCAGGCTTTGGCGCTCGCTGCCAGATGCTTCCTTTTAATGACAGTAGAAGCACTCTCTATCGCTAGTCATAACGCTGACAGCTTCATCTACCTCTGCATGGAGGGTGTACTTATCTTCAGACCCTTTTCGTAAGAGTACTTTTTTGCTCACACAGACTTCATTAATATGAATCCATTCTGATATTGCCCAGTTCACTTTGGTGGTCTTTTTGATTTTCCCCTCCGCATCGGTGCGAAATCCCGCAAATCCACTTTCATCGTCTGATGGTGCAGCCGGTATTATCGTTTTATCATGTGCAGTTGGAGGGATGCTCGGGCTGTTTCTTGCACCTGTTTGTCGTGCTGTTCAGGACGGAGAGTGTGAATGACAGGCGTGTCGCGTTGTAGACAGTGTGAGGCTTCATTAGGCCCAGTCCCCCATCTCCCCTGGGGCAGAACATAAAGTCTCGGTTGGAGGAGCTGTTCAGACGAAGCCATTTCCTCACACACTGGACTATTTCATTCCCCATTTCCTCCAGACACTTCCCTGTAAAAGTGAGGTTGAAGCAGTAAAAACTGAGTCTAGAAGACCCCATGACACTGACAGCTTGTAATTTTGATGTGATAGGGAAGGGTGCCGCGTCGATTTTCTTCCATGAATTCTTGAAGTCTTCTGTTACTTCTGCTGCTTGAGACGTTGCTGCTGTGTTGCTCAAATTGATGTTGAAACCGAGGTAGCAATATGGTTGCTCTTTCGCTTACATCGGAAGGGGGGTTCCCTGAAATAAAAGCTGTGTGTCACCTGTTCTGTCCTTCTTACGCCATTTGTTTCCAGTTCTTCTGCCATGGAGAACTGTGCACTTCTGGTGTTTGACTTGCATGCCTGCAACTTCCATGAATGCTTAGGTCTTTTGAACGGTATCTTTGGTGTTTTTGACATCAGTGCTTGCAACGCAAATGTTGTCCACGTAGCCCTGTACTGGATTCAGGATGAAGATCTCAGGATATGGTAGTTTGATCCAGTGGAGCTACTTGTCGATTCCCTGCTGGAAGACAATGATGCTCCAGGGACACCCCTGGATGATGCCCTTACCTCGTTGTATTGCTCTTGTCAGTCTACCTCCGGACTTTACCTGGAACGTGGACTGCTTGTAGACATCTGCCGTGATGTCGTTGAAAATCTTAGGGTATCCAGCCTAAGTCAGCTCCTGGATCATGAACTGGTGATCAATGCTTCCGAAGGCGTCTCTCACATCAAAAAAGGCCACGTACAGTGAGGAGGACGAGTGGAGAAAGTCACTGATACCGCTTTTCAAGCAGGAGACATTCTCCTGGAGACCGTTTCTCGGCATCGCTCCTTTCTGTCGCCTCAAAAGTCTACCAGTGTCAACAATCCAGGGCATGTGGTGGTTCATGAGTAACTTCATGAACTGTTTGTAGGAGGTGAGGAGGAGGGAGATGGGTCGCCAGTCATCCACGGAGGAGGGATCGCCGTTCTTCTTTGGAATGAGCGTGATGACGCCATGTTTCCAATCCTCAGGAATGCGTCTGTTCAGTATGTATGTATGTATATATTTTGGCTCTTATATAGCGCCAATCTCACACCCAAAGGCATGCTCAAGGCGCTCAACATATTCACCCTTTGAATAAAAGAGTTTTTAGCTGTGACTTGAAAGTATGTATTGAAGGAGATTTCCTCAGTCTGTCTGGGATATCGTTCCAGAGTTTCAGTCCAGCATACGAGAATGCTCTTTCTCCAGATCTCTTGGTGTTGTAGCGTGGCACTTGGAGTAATGACTGCGCCGAAGATCTGAGATCCCTCACAGGCTTATAAGTCTTGAGGAGCTCAACCAGATACAGCGGGCACACGTTGGCCATCTGCTCCCGGGGCTTTCCTGCCTGGAAGGCTATTAATAGCTGTCAGGATTTCCTCCTCCGTGAATAGTTCGGTGGATGGAGTCCATTGGCGCTATAGAAATCATCCACATACATACATAGTTGCTGCTCAAAGGCGCTGCACAGTTACAAATAGAAAAGAAATGTTTTCAGTCTTTTCAAAACCACAGAGCGAGTCTGACTGTCTGATGCGGAGTGGAAGGCTATTCCACAGTCTTGGTGCTGCGCACTGGAACGCCCTGTCCCCCATGGTCCTGCATCTGCTCGGTGAGCAGACCAGCAGTTCTTGTGTAGATGATCTCAGGCAGCGCTGGGGACGGTGCTCTCCCAACTGCTGGACTAAACAAGAGTTTGAGTTCTCTCTCTCTCTCTCTCTCTCTCTCTCTCTCTCTCTCTCTCTCTCTCTCTCTCTCTCTCTCTCTCTCTCTCTCTCTCTCTCTCTCTCTCTCTCTCTCTCTCTCTCTCTCTCTCTCTCTCTCTCTCTCTCTCTCTCTCTCTCTCTCTCTCTCTCTCTCTCTCTCTCTCAAATGGGCAAAAGAAGGCAGCAAATTTTGTCTAGAGCAGACAGAGTATTATCAGTATAGAACATGCTGCACAGGCTTGCCTTATGTCCAACCCAACATCAAAGTGCCATGACTAGTATCTTATCTTAGATCTGTATCTTTCAATGAGGTTTGTGCTATGAAATTGGAGTCAGGAATATGTACATATGTCAGATTCATGACTTATGTATTTTGAAAAGTTTGTGTCTATATCTGCAGCATATTGTAATGACCAATCAGCATTTTTTTTGGGGGGTAGTGTTTTGATACACAATGTTTCATGAGGCTTGTACTTCAAAACTGCAGGCAGGAAGATGAACATAGTACATTTCACATTCATGATTTGTGTATCATGAATAATATGTGTGGAATTCTATTTGTATATCATAATTAACAAACTCTGATTTCTGCAATAATGCGATAGCATTTTAATACTGTATGTCTTATTTAGTTTGCACTATGAACTCACAGGCAGGAAGATGTAATCTATGTTATATGTATCATAAGAAGTTTTTTGCAGTCTCTCTGTATTGCATCATTGATGTAATTTCCAAACTTTGTTTTCTTTGATAGTGTGTGTTGTATACCCTAATAAAATTTCTCTCTCCTCCTCACCACCCCATACCCAACCCCACCACCCCACCCCGCACTCCCATCCTGAACTACTCCATGTTGTTGGCAGACAGTGACTTTATGATCCATCTGTTTCCAGACAGAACAGGAACATCATGGCCAATTTGATCTATGAGAACCTAAGGGGCTTTGTGCACAGCAGGCCTCCCCTGGTCATCTTCATGGTGTGTCTGGCAGCTTTTGCTGTGGGCCTCATGACCTTTGCCTACCTTGTCAAGGTCATCCCTAATATTCCAAACCCAGAGACCCAGGAGGTAAGACTGCAGCTAAGAAGGGGGTGGGTGTGATTGTGTGTGAGCGTGAAGATTGAGTTTTGACAGCTCTTGATGCACCCACTCTCATCTGTGTTTTCTCCACCCGTAGTGCTTGGTTTGATAACAGCATTGGCATAAAGGCTGTGCCTTTTGCCGTGCTTGAATGATGGGTTTCTGATTGATCAAAAGATGTATTCTTGAATTATGCAGTTGTGCAATCACTGGCACACAATTTGAAATCCCTTGGCATTTCCAGCTACATGTACTTTCAGTGACTTCTGACTTACTTTAACCCATTTGCTTCGGGAACGACGTACACATCTCATCTGCCCTCACCTTGTTAATGTCGAGATCTAAAAATAGCAACAGAAGTGGTGGACTTATCACAATGCCTGCTGGGAACCAGAGAGACCGCGCACTACGCTCATGCAAGTTTGATCAAAATCTGACAAGTTTTAGCTGAGTTGTGGTGATTTTTGTCAAGATTTCGACTGGTGTTCTGACTTTTTTCGCGTCATGGCCGACTACTCATCGGATGAGAGC
>JAWQFJ010001421.1:137921-302533 GCA_034096865.1 Theodoxus fluviatilis
TTGATTTGAAAAGGAAATATTCATCAGAATTCTATCATATACTCATAAAAACTCACCATCTGAAGTTTGAAATCTGTAAAACTATCATTTAAATGCGACTGAATTCAGTTGAAATATCAGTGCATGAACAATAATGTTAAAGGCCATTGAAAGAAAAAGGCACTTATTGGGGAAGGACTTTTCTGTTAACATGCTAGACCAGGGAAAGACTGACAATAAATTGAAAGCATTGCTTAGCAACCAGAACTGTATTGTATTGGGAAAATTCCCCACTGATTTTTTGGAGACCCTGAAGACCATGCCATGATGGAAGTTGCCATGGCAACACATCTACACCATTAGCACCTAAGTCATCCATGTATGTGAGAGGAGGGCTGAGTCTATTGGTCTTTGGTCACAACATGCACCGTCCCCACGCCTTTGTTTGAGGCCACAGACCAAAGATTATGACAGACTGCTGGAGTTTGTCCTCCATCTACCCCCAGGCAAGGACATTAGACCCAACACCAAACATCCCCATTGCTGCTGCCTCGTAACTGCAAACTGAACTGCTTTCATTAAATTCTGTTCCAGGTGTAAAGCTGTGCCTCATTGCAGGACACAAATGCAGCACCACTCGATGTCCAGCCACAATATTCAGTCAAATTACATCTATTTCGCCCCCCCAAAGCTGCATTTTTTGCTCTTGCACATGGAAGCATATGTTTGGCATTTGTTTCTCCTGTTTAAATGCAAAACGTTCATTTTATGAATCATTGACACACATACAAAGGAACTGTAACCAAATGGCAGTATTAATTTCTCAAAGCTCTATGTAGAATACATAATAGTTCTTTTAAATCGCTACATTATTCAAATCAAAATATGGATTACTGAGTGATTGGTACACTGGCAACTGTTGAACTCGGTCACATTGACAATAACAGACGCTTTCAAAACTCCCTCAAATGAGAGTCCGCCAAGACAGACAATCACAACTCAAAATTTATGTTTAAGTCTCAGCCAGACATAAAGCTGTGTGTGATGCTGTAAATAGACGTTACATGACCAAATTTAGTATCTCATAACATTTTCTTGACAACTTCTAACAAGAGTAAATAATTTGTTCATGTGACCACAACAAACGCTTTCGTGACCTATTCTAAATCATTGCTTTTGTTTGGTTTCAATTTCTTTGCATGTGTGTCAGTAATTCTGAAAATGAGAGTTTTGCATGCAAAGTGGAGAAGAAATAAATGGCGGAGCATGGCACTTGGCAGCTAGTCTTGGCCAGTCATAAAATGCTGTGTGCAGGGCCTGAATTGTGTGTCTGGACACAGTGTGCCGCATTAGCGTCCTCTAATTAAGCACCCCTGCTTAACATTCTTTGAGTGCATGTCCAGGTGTTGCTTTTTACATGTCGAGTTGAAGTGTTTGTGAGGGCTGATGAGATATTTATTTGTATTGCTAGTCACCTCCTGAACAAGGTTTTGTTGAATAGAATCCACTCAATGATGACTGCTTTCCCCACTGTGCTCCCCAGGGAGTTGAGATGGTGTTGGAGTGATTAACTCACTGGAGTCGTGGCTAAATATTGTGATCATTTTCCGGGATCGTAAGTTTTTCATGCATTTTCAAAAATATAATAAAGAAATAAAAGATACAAAGGCATAAGATAACAATACAAATTATAAATCAAATGAAAGCTTGTTTTTTACTCTTTATATTCAAAGAATGATCTAAGGGATTAAAAATGCTAATTATGAATTACACACCATAGAATTGAGTGTGTACATGCACAAAAATTAAAAAGTAGAAAATATTCTGTTCACTAGCTGTTATGGGAAGCTTACATTGTCACCTTTTCCCTGTCCATGACAGGCAGACAGTTACATCCACATGGGCATTCCCTTATGGACCAAAAAAGAAGTGTCTAAAAGTGTTGGGATATTTTATCATTGTTAGAAGCCAAGAACTTTTCCACTCAAACAGCGATCTGAGGTTGGCCTTGCTCTGTTCCATGTGAAGTGTGGTGCTTTCTGTCCAGTCAGGCACTTCTGTTGTCTGAACCTGCCAGGCAGACAGGGACAGCACTGTCAGTGTTACATTGTCTGATGCCATGTGGTAGCTGTGCACGATTGACAAGACACTGACTCCTTGTCCTGACCCCTTGACCAGCTGGCTGCAAAATGGAAGTCCCTCCAAGCCAAAAGAGCAGGATTCGTGTATGTGATTTTATGTTTGTTGTTGTTTTTTTAAAGTTCAGACCTGATCATGCTGGTTGTCATTGTTGTGTTCCAGCACGACAAGTCTCTGATCAATCTGCACCTGATGCACACCAGCTATTTCCTCTTCGTCATGGTCATCGTTCTCTTTTGCTACGCCATAGTCAGGGGACGACCTGCCAAGGTCAAGATTGTGCACCAAGTAGGGGAGAAGTACTCACAAAGGGTCAGTATGGACATGCAGAGAGGAGGATTAATTTAGAATGTACCTAGTGTGAAGACGTTGTAGCAGTCAGCATGGATGCTATAGAATGTACCTAGTGTGAAGACTTTGTAGCAGTCAGCATGGATGCTATAGAATGTACCCAGTGTGAAGACTTTGTAGCAGTCAGCATGGATGCTATAGAATGTACTTTGTGTGAAGACTTTGCAGCAGTCAGCATGGATGCTATAGAATGTACCCAGTGTGAAGACTTTGCAGCAGTCAGCATGGATGCTATAGAATGTACCCAGTGTGAAGACTTTGCAGCAGTCAGCATGGATGCTATAGAATGTACCCAGTGTGAAGACTTTGTAGCAGTCAGCATGGATGCTATAGAATGTACCCAGTGTGAAGACTTTGCAGCAGTCAGCATGGATGCTATAGAATGTACTTTGTGTGAAGACTTTGCAGCAGTCAGCATGGATGCTATAGAATGTACCCAGTGTGAAGACTTTGTAGCAGTCAGCATGGATGCTATAGAATGTACCCAGTGTGAAGACTTTGCAGCAGTCAGCATGGATGCTATAAAATGTACCTAGTGTGAAGACTTTGCAGCAGTCAGCATGGATGCTATAGAATGTACTTTGTGTGAAGACTTTGTAGCAGTCAGCATGGATGCTATAGAATGTACTTTGTGTGAAGACTTTGCAGCAGTCAGCATGGATACTATAGAATGTACCCAGTGTGAAGACTTTGTAGCAGTCAGCATGGATGCTATAGAATGTACCCAGTGTGAAGACTTTGCAGCAGTCAGCATGGATGCTATAGAATGTACTTTGTGTGAAGACTTTGTAGCAGTCAGCATGGATGCTATAGAATGTACTTTGTGTGAAGACTTTGCAGCAGTCAGCATGGATGCTATAGAATGTACCCAGTGTGAAGACTTTGTAGCAGTCAGCATGGATGCTATAGAATGTACCCAGTGTGAAGACTTTGTAGCAGTCAGCATGGATGCTATAGAATGTACCCAGTGTGAAGACTTTGCAGCAGTCAGCATGGATGCTATAGAATGTACCCAGTGTGAAGACTTTGTAGCAGTCAGCATGGATGCTATAGAATGTACCTAGTGTGAAGACTTTGTAGCAGTCAGCATGGATGCTATAGAATGTACCCAGTGTGAAGACTTTGTAGCAGTCAGCATGGATGCTATAGAATGTACCTAGTGTGAAGACTTTGTAGCAGTCAGCATGGATGCTATAGAATGTACCTAGTGTGAAGACTTTGTAGCAGTCAGCATGGATGCTATAGAATGTACCCAGTGTGAAGACTTTGTAGCAGTCAGCATGGATGCTATAGAATGTACTTTGTGTGAAGACTTTGTAGCAGTCAGCATGGATGCTATAGAATGTACCTAGTGTGAAGACTTTGTAGCAGTCAGCATGGATGCTATAGAATGTACCCAGTGTGAAGACTTTGTAGCGGTCAGCATGGATGCTATAGAATGTACCCAGTGTGAAGATTTTGTAGCAGTCAGCATGGATGCTATAGAATGTACCCAGTGTGAAGACTTTGCAGCAGTCAGCATGGATGCTATAGAATGTACCCAGTGTGAAGACTTTGCAGCAGTCAGCATGGATGCTATAGAATGTACTTTGTGTGAAGACTTTGTCAGACCTGTTTACACTACGCATTGAGCGTAGTCAACTATGCATTTGCATACTATACTACGCAACTACGCAAGTCTATTGTTTTCTACGCAAACGGTATTGTTTCGGCTACGCATATCACAATCCGCAATTTTCATTATCTCGCTTGACAGATTTTTTTGCCGATCCTTGTTTTTTGGGCGGAAGTCGTTTGCTGCACACAGCGCGTGCAGCCCCGAGGATTACATCACTCTTCCGTGCCAGAAGTGGCGTCATTCTTGCACCAAGATATTACGTCATCCTTCCTACACTCTACTTTGAGAGAAGAGACGCCAGAAGTGGCGTCATTCTTCGCGCCAAGATATTATGTCATCCTTCCTCCCTGCACTTCACGTTGTCAATTGCCACGAGTTGCACAGGCCTGGCGCTTGAAAGCGCTGGACGGGAGCAGTGATTGCGCCGCTCAAACGCTTCGCTAAATTTCCCGCTCATCGCAGCTTGCAAGCGCTGACGAGACGGTGGTCTCGTCAGCGCTTGCAAGCGGTGATGAGAGGGAAATTTAGCGAGTCTCGTCAGCGCTTGCAAGCTGTGATGAGCAGGAAATTTAGCGAAGCGTTTGAGCGGTGCAATCGCTGCTCCCGTCCAGCGCTTTCAAGCGCCGGGACTGTGCAACTCGGGGCGGTTTTACTGCCAACCCACGTGCGCATTTCGAGACAATGGTTTAACGAAGAGCACACAAAACTGAAGATGAGAACTGTGAAGAAAATGACTCCGAAATGCCACCAACCAAAAAGAAGAAGACGAGCAAAGTGCTGAGCCAAGTCTTTCTGCCAAAATATCATGAGGAATACCCATGCCTTGTCACTTCGCGGAAACGAAAACGGTTTGCTCATTCAGTCATTGCACTGTCTGCGACTCCCATTTTTCCATCAGCCACGGTGGAAAGTTTTATTGTTTAACTTAGACGTTTTTTCGGTTTTTATCAATAATGGGTGAAGCTTTATATTCTAACCCAATCCCACGTTTGACTCTCAACGGGTTGTCCCTACGCCCTAAGTCCAGGGCCCGACGCTGATGTTGGACACAAACGTGACAAAAAGTAATGCATCCAGGTTTAGGTGAAACTCCCCGGACAGGCTAAGTCAGTCAGGTGGGGTGGTGGGTGCTGCCTAGGCTGAGCGCTATCGGTAAAACCCCCCAAAAAAATTTAAGTAACAAAAATTTTATGTTTTTTTTTGCGTTTTAGGACAAAAGAATTAAAATGGCCTTAAGAACTTTTGACCCCAAAAATCCCGCAATAGCGAACCCCCGCAATAGAAAAAAAAAACGGAAAAATTTATAAGTTACAAAAAAGTAACAAAAATTATGGTTTTTAGGCGTTTTAGGAGAAAAGAATCAAAATGGCCTTAAGAACTTTTGACCAAAAAAAATCCCGCAATAGCGGCCCCCCCCCCCCCCCGTATAAAGAGCCGACCCCGGAAATTCTACACATTCAATTACAAAACTACACATTCCTTCACTTTTGCTCCCACAAACTACACATGCAAAGTTTTAGGGGTAAACAGGTCTGCTTTGTAGCAGTCAGCATGGATGCTATAGAATGTACCCAGTGTGAAGACTTTGCAGCAGTCAGCATGGATGCTATAGAATGTACTTTGTGTGAAGACTTTGTAGCTGTCAGCATGGATGCTATAGAATGTACCCAGTGTGAAGACTTTGCAGCAGTCAGCATGGATGCTATAGAATGTACCCAGTGTGAAGACTTTGTAGCAGTCAGTATGGATGCTATAGAATGTACCCAGTGTGAAGACTTTGTAGCAGTCAGCATGGATGCTATAGAATGTACCCAGTGTGAAGACTTTGTAGCAGTCAGCATGGTGGTGATTATTCTTTATGATGCCTCTGGCTGTCTAGGCTGAAAATGATGGTAATGTTGATTGTGAATATAGTAAAGACGACCTCCATGCGGAGTTAGATGGAAAAAAGGTTGTGAAGAGGCAATCACATCAGCCTGATCTACCTATAGCAGTGTTAGAAAAGCTTGGTAAGGCTGATATTCTGCACTGTGTCCCTGTGCTTGAGGAATGGTACATATGATGGAAAGCAGGTGCTGGACAAGAAAGAATTGTGTCTGTCTTCAGTGTGAATTTTTCCATATTAAGTAAAGTCTCTGCACAGTCACACAGGACTAGTTTTCCTGCTTCTTGCCAGGTAAGAGGGAATGTATGGGCCTGATAGAAGAAGTGCTTCACTAAATCTGCAAGACTCTATAATAAAAGAGCCCAGAACTAAACATCTACTAAAATGCACATTTTCTATTTCATCAGGCTTAATTTCTGGCTCTCTTAGAATGAAAATCAGGCTTGGAAAGAAGGCAAATATGGGTTTAATTCAAGTGATGTGTTATTCAATCATGGCATAGTTTTTAGAATCAAAATGAAGCTTGATTAGGAGTAGTGATGTTACATTTAATCTTTAAATCTTTTTCAGAATCAAAATCAAGCCTAACTCTGCACCAGAATCTGATGATTTATGCAGATCCCTGTGCATGTGCCCCTTGAGCTGACTCTCCAAGGCGGAATGGGACAGGAGTGAATGCAAGTGCTTCTTACACTGACTTGTCCAGGAACACTGGAATCCTGGAAACAGCGCGCCACCTGACTCCATGTGACTGACCATGTGACTGTGTCACAAGTTGTCAAAGGACACTGACAGAAACTTTAGCATGGTCTGATCAGGATGTGGACTTTTCATCTGGCTATTTTCAGAGTTTTTATGGATAGCATCAGCAAACTTGAAAACCAACTTTATAATTATGTATTTTTAAAAATGTTGTTTGCAATTCAGATTTGAATCAGCAAACTTGAAAACCAACTTTATAATTATTTTTTTTAAATAAAAATTTGCAATTCAGAACTGGATGCTGTAAACTTGTGGCATCCATGTGAAGCAATTACATGTGACAACACTTTTGAAGAGACTGAGGCAGGCAAAAGCCAAGCGCCTTCCCTGAAACTTCATTACCTGGTTTTTACCTGTGTGAAAGAAACAGCAAGGGACAAAGCACCCCTGGTCAGTGACGAAGCACCCCTTGTCAGTGATGAAGCACCCCTTGTCAGTGACAGAGCACCCCTTGTCAGTGACAGAGCACCTGTTGTCCGTGACAAAGGCCTTTGAACAAGTGCTCGGGGGGAGCTAAAGTAAGGCGAAGGATGTAAAACTTTGTGTGGTGGGCCTTTGAGGAGATGTTGAATGTCCTATGAAGCAAATGGCCATGTTGTGGAACAGAGGACTGCTGTTGCCAGGATGGCAAGAAGAGGACATTTGAAGGTAGACACACTGTTCCTTGAAAGAATGATGTCTGCTCTCATTCCCCCATCCATGCAATGGCAGCGCCTCTCTGTACTCAATTCTTGCAGGTCTTCTGTCTTGGCTGCCCAGTGTCAATTCTCGGACATGGAGTCCGCCTCTCCCGACTGATTTCATGGAGGCAGTTCTTGCTGTGATGCCAGACACATCAAAAGCAGATTACAGAGAGTGTGTTAGTTGAGTGCTGAAGAGTCGCTTGTGTATTTTAGCTACATGGTGTGTTTAGCTTCAAGCCTTTGGGCACTTGCGACCTAGTGAAATTACTGTAGTGTTTAGCCATTTTGTTTTGCCATACCCATTTCATCTGGAAAGCAGATTGACACAAAGTGACCAGACTTGCCTCTGTCCCGTCAACTTGCTATCATACATTCCATCCCCACTGGAACCTCTCTGTGCAGTCTCTGTCCATCTGTGTATTTGAATTTGTCACAATTGATGCTGCAGCTTCTAATATGTGCAGTGTGAACACCTGAAAAGAAAGGGAAAAGGATCCCTTTCTCTAAATGCCATTCTTGTGTTCAAAGCTGACACCTGAGAATGGATCCATAATATTGACGGATGTTATTTGTGTTCAACAGTTGTATAGATGTGTTGGGGTTTTCCAAACAGCCACAAATACATCCCTGTCCCTATGCATAGCTGAATTCCTGCATGCCAGTCAGGCTGACCATGTGTTGCCCCACTGGCTAGTTGCAGCTTGTCATCACTCATCTCAGTATATAAAAAACACACAAAAAAGGAACAAAACAATTGTGGGCAATTTTATTACACAGGCCCAGGAAAGGCAATGTTACTTCTTATTGAATTGTGATGACTTCCTCCTAATAAATATTACTTGCAATATCTTGGCCACTCCTTTCAATTATGGTTTTCCAGGCCTTAAGCCAATATTGGCTATTTCTTAATAATATAGAGTATAATATATTATATTCCAGTGAACACTCTGAAACTTGACATGGTAATGTATGATGTTCTGGACTCACAAGCACCTTGATTATTTTTGGGGGGTCCTCCTGAGCTGCTTGAAGACAAAAATATCAATGTTGGCACTACTGAGGGTCTGTTTGGCCATGGAAATTGCAGATTTTAGGTTTTGTCTTTGGTATGGCTTCTTCACTTCAGGTACTTGTTTGTCTAGGTCATCCTGGATGAGTTTCTTAATATTTTCTGAAGACTGGGTCAAACTTGAAGAAAGGCCCCATTGCAGTGGAAGCTGTTCATGATGGGCATGCAGAGGAAATGCCTTGAAATGGGCATGCAGAGGAAATGCCTTGAAATGGGCATGCAGAGGAAATGCCTTGAAATGGGCATGCAGAGGAAATGCCTTGAAATGGGCATGCAGAGGAAATGCCTTGAAATGCTGGCATCATTGGACAGAGCAAGACCTTTCCACTTTGCTGTTAGCTGGAAAATCACTGCAGTTTGGACCCAGGTTGGACACTCTTAACCATTTGCTTTTCTGTCTTTTGATTTTACTCATGCTTGTGTGCTACACTTATTTCTCTACACAGCTCAGGCTATGAAATCTTCAAACTGACTGAACTTTTCCCATATCATGTTGAAATCAATTTGTTAGGATACTACTGGTTGTCCATGTCATGTGAAAATAATTGTAATGGGAAATTACTGGTTTTCCATATCATGTGGAAATTGTTGTATTGGTATACTACTGGTTGTCCATGTCATGTAGAAATTGTTCTATTTGGACATGATTGGTTTTCCATGTCATGTGGAAATTGTTGTATTGGAATACTACTGGTTTCATTGTGAGAGTTGTCCAGTCTCCCGCAGAGCTTGCTACACAAGTGTGCCATCACGGACTCTATAGCACTTAAGTGGGCCTTGCAGATTCCTTCTGGACACACCTCTCAGAAGGTGCAGGGCTTGCTACACAAGTGTGCCATCACGGACTCCATAGCACTTAAGTGGGCCTTGCAGATTCCTTCTGGACACACCTCTCAGAAGGTGCAGGGCTTGTCGGAATGGTGCACAGGATGCTTCCCTGGCTTAGTCTGTTTTGAAGGAGAAGGGACATGCAGGACTGCATCAGCATGAACAGTTGTCTTTTCTGTCACACAAACTGCTTCTGGCATTGCTGAGACTGGCTGGTCTTGTCCATGAGCCCTTCTACTCTTGCCAACTACCGGAGTCCAGGCAGGGCAAGAGTCTTGATGCTATCAGTTGTTTCAAAGGTAGACTTGGCATTTGATACCATTCCTAACTCAAACTATCAAAGGTTAAAATGCTACTTGTGACAGATCCCTTCTAAAGTGTAGACACACGACTTCACATGTGGAGATGGCAGTAAAGTACTGGCAGTTTGCATCTCATGCTCCAAGCCTTTTGAAATCCCTGTTCTCTCCCCCACAGATTTGTGTGAATTAAACACAAAGAAAGCATTATGTTGGCTCTGCCAGAGAGCAGGCCATTCTGAACATTAGTTTGACATAAGCGTGGAACTTTTGTCCCTGCACCGTGTACATATTGCTTCCTTGTGCATGACTCTCGGTGAGGATTTCCAAATAAGGTTTCTGGACTTAGAAGTCTGGAGTGGGATCTTGTGATAAAAAGGTAAGATACTTTGTTTGCTCAGATATTGTTTTGTGTGAGATATTTCCCAACATGCCATTATACGGTGAAATGTTCTTTCATTGTGTTGTATCAACTTATGTTTCTCTTGTGCTGTGTGGCCAAATGTTCTCTTTCTAATCCACATTGCAGCTGTCATTGTTATGCCTGGTAGACACTTGGTGTTCTAGGCAGTTGTGCATGATGCAAGATGGACACAAGACTTGGCTGAAGGATGCCCACTTTATAGACACAAAACGCTCATTTTTCGGTACAGTCTGCCATTCTGGATTCCAGCTTGTCTGTCTGCTTATATCTCTCTCAAACTCTAAGCCATCCCATTTGCCTCTTGGCGGAAGTTCTGACCCTGATCAAGAGTAACACCACATTGGAAGAACTGTATCAATGGCACCCATTTTGCAGTGTGATCTTTGGTTGACCAGGGACTACATCTGTCAGCATGGTTTGCAGGCCAGGGCCCGTATTCACAACGGCGATTTATCTTTTTAACACTCGATTTATCCCCTAGCCCCGCGTTATCTTGATCGGTTAGATAAGGTACGCTCGTCAGAGGATCCTAGGTTGCGCTTTGCTATATATACTGGTTTCCGGCCAAGGGAGAGCGGAACAGGCAGTTGGAATCGTCTGAGTTTAGAGATAAATCGGAGTTAAAATAAATCGCCGATAAATCGCCGTTGTGAATACGGGCCCTGGTGTTTTGACTTTATGATTTCCTGTAGGTTTGTTGTGGTAATGGATGAGAGTGTCTACCATAGGTGTTAAATGTTTACCTGGTCTTGGACCATCTTCATGAGAAGTAAATGCTTTATTAGTTATGCTGGTGCAAGTTTCATGGAAAATGCTATAGACACAAATACTGCAGTTGCAATTCAAACAAAGCGCAGTGCTGCATTGATGAGGCTCCATTACCTTGCCGTGAAAGAATGAAGGGCATGCTGGGTGGCATGTGCAGTGGGAAGGGCATGCTGGGTGGCATGTGCATTGGGAAGGGCATGCTGGGTGGCATGTGCAGTGGGAAGGGCATGCTGGTGGCATGTGCAGTGGGAAGGGTCTGCTGGGTGGCATGTGCAGTGGGAAGGGCATGCTGGGTGGCATGTGCAGTGGAAAGGGCATGCTGGTGGCATGTGCAGTGGGAAGGGCATGCTGGGTGGCATGTGCAGTGAAAGAATGGATGCAAATCTACATAAGTGCAAGGACAACAGAATGGGACCTCAGTGCTTTCAAACCTTTAAAGATATCTCTTCCTTCATAATGATATTAGTCAATTGTCAGGAAAGCAGAACAAGTGACATATCACAGACATCAATCTTGCCTCAGTCCTCTTGAGCTCAGCTTCTGGTGGAGCAGGAGGTGCAGACCAAGCTCCTCCCCCCAGGCCTGTCTTGGGCTAGCCACCGCTGTTCCAGCAAGATTCCTGCTCCACTTTGCACACCATGTGCCAAGTGGTCACTTCACACATCACCGATCTGGGGAGCTGATCATTGTCTGATCAGAAGGTGTGGCAAAGAGTTTTATTGGACACGTAGAAATAATGCCCCAATTTGAACTATGTCTTTTTATTTCCTCACTAGTGTGAATTATAGTCATGATTGTTTTTGTGTACACACACACACAAAGAGAGAGACATGTGTACACTTTTAAAAAGTACATGACCGAATTTGCCATCATGATCATAGATTATATGTACTAATGTTGTGAATGCTTTTTTCTGTTCTGTCATGGTGACATTTTGTGTTCTCTAATTGCACATCATTCTTTGCTGTTCACACTACAATGCAGCACTGGGATTTGGTGCAGCTTGGAGCTGGGATGGGCACAGATCATGGTACTCCACAGTGTGCAAGTTCTCTTGTGAATTCTATCAGAATTTTAAGTTGGTGTAGTCTGCTGAAAATGAAGTAATGTAGAAATGTGTAGTCGATGAAAGAGTTGAGCTGAGTCATAGATGTTTGGTAAGAAATGGTCAGATGATAATTAATCTTCCTGTCTCTTTGTGTGACATCATTCATTTGTCTCAGTTATTCAGGTCATGAATATTTATGGATGCCTGTTCATGTCTGTTCTGCACCCTTTATTTAGTATTGTTACAACTTACTTCCACAGCTAGATGGCAAGTAGTTTGTGCTAACTTGAATTAATTTGTGTGCACCACTGGTACCCATTTGAATGCTGTCATCATTAGATTGGTTGCAAACTCAAGTAGGTTGATTAATTTGACCTTGAGAGTTTTAATGAAATGAGGCCTTCTTTTTCTGCAGCATGAGACTGCATGCCCTGCAGTGCAGCAGTCCTGCAGTGCAGCCTTTTTGCTTCTGTGATAGACCTGTGTCACTCCACTTGTGCTGCACCCACAAATCCAGTGGTCTTCTTGAATGCCCACTCTGCCTTCTGGGACACTTGAATGAGTGAAGCGGTTTTATGTGCTGTCTGTGTGTGTGTGTGTGTGTGTGTGTGTGTGTGTGTGTGTGTGTGTGTGCATTTTCAACCCTGGGAAGATCAGTGGAGTGTTGGTACTTTAATTAAGATGTTTATGTTTATTGTCTTCTGCACCCATGTGGATAAGCTTTTTTTGAAACCAACATAGGATTTTAAAAATTATTTTTACACACAAATAGACAAAGCCTGTCTAGGTGTTATTGTTGAAACACACCAAATTGACAAGTGCTGGCCATCTTCCTTATTTCAGTGATTAAAGTCCCTTCCCCCAATCCCCCCTTCCCCCAATCCCCCCCTTCCCCCGACCCCCCAATCCCCCCTTCCCCCAATCCCCCCTTCCCCCAATCCCCTCTTCCCCCAATCCCCCTTCCTCCAATCCCCCTTCCCCCAATCCCCCCTTCCCCCAATCCCCCCTTCCCCCAATCCCCCCTTCCCCCAATCCCCTCTTCCCCCAATCCCCCTTCCTCCAATCCCCCTTCCTCCAATCCCCCTTCCCCCAATCCCCCGTTCCCCCAATCCCCCCTTCCCCCAATCCCCCCTTCCCCCAATCCCCCCTTCCCCCAATCCCCCCTTCCCCCAATCCCCCCTTCCCCCAATCCCCTCCTTCCCCCGATCCCCCCTTCCCCCAATCCTCCCTTCCCCCAATCCCCCCTTCCTCCAATCCCCCCTTCCTCCAATCCCCCCCTTCCTCCAATCCCCGCCCCCTTCCCCCAATCCCCGCCCCCTTCCCCCAATCCCCGCCCCCTTCCCCCAATCCCTCCCCATGTTATTTTGGCATGAGTCTTGTTTTGATTGGTGTTCACCAAAGCATGGACAATCCTGCTGCTTGTTGGTAATGATTGGAAGTGCAGTTCTCAGTGAGCCTTGTCACATGTCATGCTGCAGTGAAATATCAGTGTCGCCTACTAGAGTCACAAGGTGGCTTTTCTACTAGGATATATATTCAAACACAATCTCTCTCTCTCTCTCTCTGTCTCTCCCTCTCTCTCTCTCTCTGTCTCTCCCTCTCTCTCTCTCTCTCTCTCTCTCTCTCTCTCACCCTCACCCACCCACCCACCCCCTCTCTCACTCTCTTCCTCTGTGTGTGTGTGAGAGAGAGAGAACAAATGAACGAAATGTTTATTGAGAGACCTTGGGCCTATTTCAAATACATTGTCCATAGACATAAACAGCAGGTGGAATATCCTTACTTGAAGAGAATCAAAGAAATGCATTTATTCATCAAGAAAAAAGGCATCGTTTTCCAGTGAGCTTTCGGCCCAAGATCTCCGTTGGAAAGCTTCATATAGATATATACTTACATTCTCGGAGTCATTAGACATTACTCGTAAGTATTTGAACGGGATTCTCATTGATGAAGGTAGATAACACCAGATAACGTTCCTGCAGATCCTGTAACGCTGGACACTCCACAAACAAAAGTGAAACTCATCTTCGACCACTTCTCGGCACAATGGACAAAGTCTCCTGCATATACTTGTTGCAGAGAGAGTGAGAGATGCCTATTGGTAGTTCCGTGTTGAATGTCCTATAGACGGGGATCATGCTTGTCCCTGTTGGATTGGCAGTCCAAGACTTGCACACCAGTGTCTGGCAAAGGAACTCCACGACGTTCGTTTTTGATGAGTTATTTTGCTCAGCTGCACAGCTTTTGGTCGTGGCTGCAGACTGGGAATTTCCATTGGGTTTGTGTCTGATCTGTTCTGGTCCTTGTGAGACTTGCTTGAGATGGGCAAGGCCATCGCTCCCAGGCAAACTTGGTGCCTGCATGTTCTGATAGCGGCCGTTGCTTTTGCCTGGCTGCCCGGTGTAGTCGTGTCCTTGGGGAAGCGAGCTGTATGTGGCCACGGGGCTCGCTGGTCAGTGGGCTTTCCCTGAAAGTTCTGCCGTTGCTCATGTCCTTGTCTAGTGAGGGAAATCCCCGTACCAGGTTGCCGTTGTTTTCTTTCTTGTGATCTTTCTATGGGACACAGTTCTGTCACGTCTCGTTCTGCTGCATGCAGGAACTGTGATTTGGAGGTCACACTAAAATGTCGGGTAGAAGTTCCAGCGTGACCTGGCTGATACAGAGTGACTGTCGATGTTCCTGGTGCAAATGGAAGTCCAGGTTTCCGTCTTCAGTGGGATTGTTGGTTCATGACCCACATCAGTTGATAAACAACCTTATTCCGTATTCAGCCACTTGATAAAATGGGAAAATGTGCCTGGAAAGATTGCCTTACTGAGCACTCAGGGCACCATCCTGGTTTTTTTAATAAAGAAAATAAAAAGTGCATCCAATGAAGCCTGGCAAAACGTTGATCAAAACCTGCAGTAGTTTCATTACACAGTTTCCCCATTCGGCCTAATTTTTATTTCATTGCTTTTTGCACTATCGTTATTGCCCTGGTCCACCACTCCCACTGGAGACGATCCATGACAAATCACTCTGCAGGCCTGACGGAGCAGCTCCTTGTTGTTGGTCTTTCTGTACAGCATGTCCAATGGTGTACCGCTGTGTGATTGAGCTTGTGATAAAATGATTTTGTTGTGGAAAAATACTTGTGGCTTCTATGCATATATCATGGCCATACACTTCTGGTTGTTTATTTGTTTACATGCGGGAAACAGTAAATAAAGTTTTGTTTAGTCTTAATGAGCCTTTTGTTGTATTTTGTAGATCTTGGGATTAACCCAATGAGACAAACTGACTGTAACACTTGGGAAAACAGGATATAGGCCATGCAGTAATTCCACACACCCCTCACAATTGAAAGGACCCAACTCCTGTACAATGCACTTCATCCTACTACTTTTTTCTTCTTGGAAGAGGGAGAGTAACATTACCCTCGCCTTCTGTTTCTTTCTTCAGCCGTCGTTGTACAGTAACAGCTTCGCTTGTTATCGATAAGTTAATATTGAAGCATCCATCAAGTATGTAGGCCTACACCCTTTGCCTTTTTATTATATAAGTTTGATATATGACTTTACTATCATTCTGAAAAAAAAGTACCATGAAATTAAATAATCTATTACTAGTGTCTAAGGCTTTTTAAATTTTTCATTTGGTCATTCCATTCTTTCCCACATATCACAGGGAAATGTCACACCTTCCCCAAGGGGTAATGCTCGCCTGCAAAAGTTTTGTCGTTGTTGTTAATTTTAGCTCATAGATGATGGGGTAGACACTGCTACTTTGATATGATAGTGATGTTATGACCGTGCTGGATAATGGCAGGGCTTTCGAGCTGACTACGTCAGTCTCCACGCCCTGTTCGTTGCTTAGTTACCTGATGTTTGTGTCACGTTACGTCAATCGTGCTGCTTCCAGACAGTGGAGTACGTTGTACTCGGTTCTCGAAGATTCTAGAGGCCTGTAAGAAGGTATACATGTATACGGTGAAACGATGAGACAGGTGGGGGAGCGCACAAGACAAGGTGAGGGCCCAAGAAGAGTGCAAAAAATTCGCCATTAAGGAGCGATTGTGTCCTTTGAGAATCCCGTCTTCAGAGTAAAGTCATTATGGTATTGCTTATTACTGATCGTCATCATCAGTTCGTGAATAAATTTTTTCGGAAACGACCACCGGATTTTGTGGACTTGGACTTCCCGGCAAAAGAGACCAGTCGCAAAGTTAGCTTTCAGTCACAGGGCAGGCACTGTATTACGCACAAACAGACACACACGCACACACTCCCCAAGACTGGCATCCACTGACGTAGGCCTGGAATTTATTAGAAAAATAACGACGACCTAGAAAAAAAATCCGCCTCCAATTCGCAACAGAAGAATTTTAATCAGTACTTGTTTTTGTGTCCCATGCTAAATAATTAGGCCTATGTGAAGTTGTCTTTGCAGACCTATTACTTCAAATGACATGAAACGGTGATAATGTGAGGGGGTGAAAGTGCCCCCATTTTCAGGTTGACAGATTAGAATTAAAAACCTCTTGTTTTACTAAACATGTCAATTTTTATGTGTACTATAATTCTTATGTTCTACAAGTGTAGGCTATGTCTGTTTGTATTTTCTATGCTGTGCTACTTGTGCTTGACAGTCATTTTTGTGAAGCTGGGTGTGGAATTGCTCCGGGTCACCGTGAGAATGAAAAGCAGCTCCGTGATTGTTACTACTCGTTAGAGTTCAGTTTCAGCAGATTCGACTGAGCTCAAAGACTTAGACGGGAATCGGAATGAACGTCGAGGCCCCTCAGCCGTGTGGGTCAGTAGTGAGAGCTAGGCGCTTGCGTTTTTGGAGGGTACACGACCCAGTAATCTTAAATGTTCCACCACACGACGATTTAGTGCCGCACACGGCAGCCACTTCTGGTGTTCATGACAATCATTCTAGTTCACTAGAGACTTCGCCTACCGGCGAAAGTGTCTCTAGCCCAGTTGACATCACGTGATGAAAGGTTTTCGTCCGAAATATGCAAATGGTGGTCACACGAGAGGCTTGTGGGATAGCCGAACTGCTCCCTGACATTAGCCGTTAAAGTAGTTCTAAGACTATTTCGCACAAAACTCTTACTCTTGTTGAGGCAATAAACAAGCGTTTATTCTATAAAATAACATGTTTGTGTTGAAATGGAAACAAGTTTTCACATCTGAATGATTTCTGTAAAAAGTGGAGAAAAAATAGTATCAGAACGAACTATTTTTGGCGCAATGCTGTAATGCGAAGGGTCAAGTCTATTAAGGCGCCTACACACGTACCGGTTGTCCCCCGGTTTTGCTGCCGATCCGGTCCCGGTTGACTCATTTGCATACAATCTGGCCCGGTTCTTGTGACTAGGGCTGGCTCTATTTTTCAACCCGGTCCTGACCGATTCATATGCCCGGCGACGCGAGATCTCGCGTTCTGGCGACTAGTCGCAAATTTTAATGGCGGACATTGTCTACGCTTGGCACAGAAAAAGCTGTATTTGCTGATACCAAGGAGTACTATATCAGAAGGAGATGCACCACAGATTTCCAGTCTGTGCTAGCAAAGGCCATCATACTGATAACAGTATACTATCATGGTTAACATAAACAAGCAGTTTTCTGATTTTGTACTTATAGGGAGACATTTTGCTAATAAAGAAAGTCATTTTGGTGCTTTTTTCCCTCCCATTAGAAAAAAAAAACACTGCCGGATGTGCATTAAAACCTCTATTAACACTTGACTGAAGTGAATGATCACTTTCTTGCATGTTTATCAGTTAAAAGGACTGAATGACCAACATACATTCAACAAAATACTATTCTCATTAACATTTATAAATAAGATTAAATGAGTAAAATGGATCTAAAACTAACATTTAAGTTTGTTTTTTAATGTTCAAATTTAAAATTAGATTTCAATGCCACACCTGCAGCACAGTCAAACGGAGACGACCAGTAATAAATGGAAAGCAGTCAAACATGGCCTAGAAATCTAGATGTAATTCTGTTTAAATCCTAATAAAAATGCAGCACCGAGCAAATTGCATTGCATAAAAAATTTAAATATTTTTTAAACAACAACAGAGAGAGGGAATGAGAGAGCGAGAGAGGACAAGAGACTGAAGAGTGAGAGTCGAATACACAGCCAGCCAGACAGAAAGAGGGAGAGAGAGACAGAAAGTGTGTATACTATGTGTGTATCTGTGAGAGAAAGAATGTGTGTGACTGTGAGATAGTGTGTGTGAGAGGGGGCAGTAGACAGAAATGCAATACATAAACAAGGAGAGAGACAGAATAAAGTCTCTAGTCATTCACAACTTAAATAGCAGTTGTTAGTAGGGGTGGAGGGTTGTGGGAGGGTCAAGGAAGGTCTACCTTCAAGTGAGCATAAAATTCACAAGCACTTTTACATCCAAGGACCAAAATCACAATCACACTGAAAAACACACTAACACACATGTTGTGGACCTTTCCGCAATGACACACACTTTAAAAGCATCGGGTTGGAATTATCCTAGGAGATAAAAAGTAATCCTGGTATCTGATCTTATGTGTCGTATCCGCCTGTTTCTCAATTTGTCATCTACCAGCAAATGATTGATCAAGTCACCCATAGGGTATGAAAGNNNATAATGCCAGTCTCACTGGGAATGTGTCATCGTGCTTCTCCTCGTCCACAAATTGTTAAACACAATCGCTTTTCTTAAAAAGTTGGGGGGGTTCCCGAATACGGAAACCAGTTTTCCGCAATAAGAGTGTTCGCCTGCTTTTGCGCCAGTCCCTGCAGTCACTTCCTCTTTCCTGAACCTCCACGGAAAGGCATGCAGGTGCTATCGACACTGAAGAGGCCAGACCACTGATCAAGCGTCTACCAATTTGGGCATTATCCTTCCGTCTTCATCCCCCTCTCAATTCTCTCTCCCCCCCCCCCGCCCCATTTTTGGCATTCCGCCCCTGAATAGAAGCGCCACCTGGGGGCCAACTAACAATCGCCCGGAAGATTTTATGAGCTCCGCTAGCGGGACTTCCCATCCCCCCAACCCCCCCCATTCAAAAGTTTGATATCCCAAACCTCTTGAAAAATACCGTGGCTTTAACTCCCCCCGCCCCCTCCCCCCACCCCCACGTCTCCCTACCACAACTCCCCCGCCCCCACCACCCCACCCCAGATATCAACTCTTCCCTACTCTCGCCTGCCTGCCCTCCCTCTATGCTACCCAGAATGTTGGGGCCGGGAACTTAGTTGTGTCTCCCCTTGCACAATCTTCCAGTGACTACTATCCCCCTTCCTAACCATTGTTACCCTCTGCTGTCTACTTCATCGCTTGTCTCACTTGAGTCATTGTTGTCCCGCCCTTGATTTCCCTCCAGAATGGTACTCCTCGCTCAGTAGGTATAGATATATAGGAGATTTCTTCGCAGGGCATGGTGAGTTGTTGCTACTGCGCAGTCGTGTAGACTCGACACCAATGTAGCTTCATGTGTTTCCGAAGTAGTTGTGGGGTTCCAGCTCTGAAAAATGAGTTGCTTGTATTATGCCAGACCAGGCGCACACAGTGGGTCGTTTAGAGCGAAGTGGCAATTTCTCGAAATCCGTTGTAGGAGGGGATCTGAAGGTTATTTGGGCAACTTGTAACAACAGAGGCGTGATAAAATGAGGTCGAACAGCGGTTTGAAAAATGTACAGGCGCCAGATGGGGTGCGCAGGGGTTAATCTCCCTTTTGTTTACAGGTTCCGCGGGCAGCGAAAACAACCGTTCTCTCCGTGTGATGAACTTGCTTTCACACCGTAGGACAATTGCAGCAACATCCCCGTATCCGGGCCCTTAACAATCGCCCCCTCCCCTGGCTCATAGGCCTGTGGGGGCTACTCCCAGCATCCTCGCGAGCGCGAAAATGGCACTTTTTACGAGTGCCCGCGCTCGCCCCCCCGTGCTCCCCCCCCGACCGCGGTCCCCGGCGCCCCGCGAGCACTCTTCGCTTCAGGAGTTATCACTGGAAAGTCAAGGTTTCTCTTCCCTTTTCCTCCCCTTCGATGAACGCTACTTTCTGAGCTCGAACTCTTTGAATCTTAACTCCGCCGTTGAAGTTTCTTGAAGATGGATTGCGTCTCTTTTCTGTAAATATCACCCGTTCAGATTGGTCTTCTGTATTTTGTGAGTCCTCTTCTTTGCTCCCTCACCGTGCATTTACCTGTATCAAAAATGTTTATTTTATGCAGTATTGGTTCGTAAATAACCAGAATAATAAAATAAAAAATCAATATAATATAATTTAAACCAATTTACAACCCTAAATACAAACAATTTACTACTTTTTGTTTTAATAAGGGATTGTAAAATTGATTTGGATTAATTGATAAATAAATCTTACCCCCACCGGTAACAAACAATCTATCTCTTCAAGCCCAGCTCCCAACCCAAATCCTCCTCCCCATGCCCGTACTCCTGCACCTCATTGCACACGATTTTATCACACTACAACATATTTGACAGAATCCACACGTTATTTTTTTTTTTCACTAACTTTTCCGGTTTCTGCCCCCGTCCGCTCCCTCTTTTTGCGCGCCTCTTCGCCTGCTCGCGCCCTTAGTGAAAGTTCCTTTAAAGCTTGGGCTCGTCACGGGCTTCTCAATGCCCCACCTCTACGTGTCCTAGTATTTTACACGTGCATAGTGTCCCTTACTAGCTCCTCTCCACTTATTGTGCAGTCCCTCGTTGCCTGACCTACCATTCGAAATTTGCACCAAACACGCCAGTCCGATGTCTCCACCCCACCGGGGAACCCCTCACCCCCTGAGTCCAACCCGCGCGCCCCGACGAAACCCGCGAGCACCCCCCGAACGAAAGGCAGGAAGTCCTTGGACCACAAACCCGCTCTCTCCTGACGACGCGAGACGCAACCACCCGACCTCGCACCAGCAACTTCTCCCCCCCCCTTACGTTTCCTCCCACCCGAACTCCGGCCTCCCCTTTCCCCCTCTCCCCCCCTTCCTCTTCCTCGGCGTGTGTTACGTCTTCCTTGCCTTCTCCCCCCCTTGTTTCTAGTGGGTTTGAAAAATCAATGTCTAGGCCTACTTGCTGTCTGTCCTTAAAAATGACGTTAGTTGTTACTAGGTGTCTGGAAAGTGTCTGATGATGCAAGGAACCACACGTCTTTGTGTGCGAAGTTCCACTTTCTTTTGAGGGAGATGTAGATCTATGTTTTGTATGTGCGAATACACAGATCCTTTACCCCCACAAACCCTACTTTTTTCTCATCGTCGCGCGAGCTCATCACCGTCGATCCTGTGACTCATGACTTGACTTGGATACTGTGAATGCGGAGATAAGTTACTTAGAACTTTTCTGTTCTAACTCATTACCCTTATAGCATAAACTTACAACGTTTCCTTACTATTCACCCATACCTCCTTACTACTCTTTTCTTTTGTTTCACACGCAGTTTTGTGTTATGCTGTGAGCCTGTCCCTTCTGCCTGCCCTATGTGGTTGGGGTGGATGTGGGTTGTGGGTTGAGTTGAGGTATGTGTGTCCAATGTCACAGCTTACGATCCGAAGTCTGGCCTACTGGCTTGTTGTCTAGACCTCTGTTTCTTTTTTGGTCTTCCTTGCCAGCTGCTTGTTTTGCCTGCCAAATGCCGAGCGAGGGGCCGCCTACTAGCTGTGTCTATGAGCTCGCTTTAGGTCTTTTTTCCCCTCCCCCCCCCCCCTTTTCCTCTAGGCTGCCTCTCTCTCTGTCTCTTTATTTCTGTCTCTGTCTCTCTCTGTGTCTGTCTGTCTGCCTGTCTGCCTGTCTGTCTGTCTGCCTGCCTGCCTGCCTGCCTGTCTGCCTGCCTGTCTGCCTGCCTGTATGCCTGCCCTCTCCTCTCTAACCTACTCTCGTTCTTGCCTCCCGTCCTCTCATCACTCCTCTCCTCTTCCCGATCTCACTCTCCGCTCCGCCTCGTCTTCTCAGCTCCTCTTCCCTGCTTATCTGTCGCCGAATCCTCTCGTCGCGTCCTCCCGGCGTCTCGGCCCTAGATCGCGCTGAGTAGGTTGGGCAGTCTCTCTCTATCTCATTCCTCACATAGTCTGCTCTGCTTCGTTTGGCTCCATCTGCTGGCTCTCAGCAGGCCTCGCGCTCTCCGAGGATCTCATCTCCCTCTCTCGTCTCACATCTTCTCTCTCTCTCTCTCTCTGTTCTCCCCCCCTCCCCCCCCCCCCACCCCCCCCACCCGTCCCCCCCTCCTCCCCCCCCCCCCCCCCCCTCCCTCTCTCTCTCTCTTCTCCCCTCCCTCTCTCCTCCTCTCTCCTTCCCCCCCCCCCCTTCTCTCTCTCTCTCTGTATTTTTTCTTATCTATCCATGTTTTCATTTCTTTATGAGCAAGGACAATTTGTAAGATAGGCAGAAATGCCTAAAATTTCGTCCTTGATAAAGATTCAATCAATCAATCTCACTCACTCTCTCTCTCACTCTCTCTCTCTCTCTCTCTCTCTCTCTCTCTCTCTCTCTCTCTCTCTCTCTCTCTCTCTCTCTTGCTGCTGTGTTCATCCATGTATGACTAATGGGGAGAGAACACCCATTTTGCAACCAGGGAGTTATGGTTGACTGGCCAATGTGAGGACCCTTTCTTTCTGTCCTGTCTGCCTCCCCACTTTGTAGGACAGCTTCAGGCTTGATGTGAAGTTCATATAGTTTGAGTGTTGGACAAACACCTTTGTTGGACTTCTTTTTATCCGTTTAGTGCTTTGTGGCTGATGTTCTTTTACTGTATCACTACACATTATTGTGTTTACTCCTCCCTTTCAAAAAACGAACACACACATGCCTGCCTGCCTGCACTCACACACCTACCTGCCTGCACACACATGCACACACATACACACACACACACATGCATATGCATAAGCACCCAGCATGTGCTGCGCCATCAATCCCAGCTTGAATTAATGTTCACATTTTTCTTCCTTGCTGAGATTGTTAATGTTCTGAGGAAATGGATCAAGAGACACATTCATATTGATCAATTGTGAAACTTCATCAGGTTCAAGAAAGACTGTAGATTGTTTTCTATTTTTGTTGCTGTCTCCAGACTGAAGGTCATTTTTGCTAGTCTTGGGTTGTCTGTTTCTCATTATGGTCCTGATTGAAACACAGAAAAGGCTTACAGTGCTTATCAACCTGAGGGCTCTCTTGATGGGAGTGTTCTGGATATGTGGAGAGAGAGAGAGAGAGAGAGAGAGAGAGAGAGAGAGAGAGAGAGAGAGAGAGAGAGAGAGAGAGAGAGTTAGTTTCAAGATGGCTGGGTCTATGCTTTGGTATTCTTTATGGCTCTCACCATCCTAGGTAGAGAACAAAGGGCTCTAATAATTGTTTTCCTGGCAAGCATAGGATTATAAGTCTGTTATAAATAAGAACACTTGAAAACTTCTTCCATGGTGAACTATTTTGGTTTAAGTAAATATTTTCCATAAATGGATTATTTTCTTTCAAACATATCCAATTGCTGCTGTATTTGATGTGTGCCTCGCCTCCCCTCTTAAGGATCATGCAATATGGCCATCTTTTATGCCATTTTCTCCCCTGTATAAAAGTTTGTCAATGTCACTTGAAATATGATTTTACCAATTCAGTTTGATCATATTTGTCTCTTTTTCAAACCAAAATGTCAGGCTGTGGAAAGCTTTTTTATTTTTCATTCTATTGATATTATTTGTGTATACCGTGTAGTCATTAAAGCAATTGTTTAAATAAACCAGGAACTGTACTGATACATGTTTTGTAACTTTATCTGCTGATTTCAAGGAACCTTGCTCTTGAAAAGTTGTCTGAGAATGCGGTTTCCTTTAGTATGGTTATGACAAGTGTAAGTGTGTGTGTGTGTGTGTGTGTGTGTGTGTGTGTGTGTGTGTGTGTGTGTGTGTGTGTGTGTGTGTGTGTGTGTGTGTGTGTGTGTGTGAGAGAGAGAGAGAGAGAGAGAGAGAGAGAGATTTTTATATATATATACACATTCAGTAAATTGATCAACTTCTTTCAAGAATAGCAGGATTGAAAAGAGGAGGTGAGATCCATCATCTTGCAGTAATAGAGTGAGGAGATCTGGCATAGGTGACACGCTGACGATGGCTATTGTGCATCTGAGGTCAAATGACATATGGCAAGCAGTGTTGTGAGACAGGATACAGCTGATTTGCATGGTGCCATTGGCACTGTGCTATCAGGTGGCATGATTTGGCAGAGATGCAGTTCAGCTTTGTGGGGCCATCCATATATATCAAGTGGCAGAAATAGGGCTGATGCACTGTGCCTGCATTCCTGTGTAGCTGTGGCTTGTTGTCTGTTGAATCTCCCTTCTTAATGTTTGTGTGGATGAAGTATTTGAATACATGTAGTCACAATTTCGGGCAGCACTGTAGACGTTGATGATGAATGCTAGTATTGGTGCCTGTGGGAGTTAGATCAGAAGGTGATAGATTTTCTGGTTTAATGTCCTGTTGTTGCTGTTGTTGTTGTTGACAACAAAATGGCAATAGTTATTCCTTGATGCTATTCATTTACATTGCATTGTGGGTGATGATAACTTTTAACATGTTGGTATATTTTCTCTAAAGATACTGGGTATGTGCATGCACTTTGTATCTTGGGTTAAATATTTATGTCATTGATCATCTTCACAGCATATTTGGTGATGGAAAGATAAAATCTGCACAAGTTTAGAAAATAAGTCATCACGGGATGGGGAAGGTGGAGTGTTTGACTTGAAAATGTGTCATCTTTAATTGTTGCTTTAAAAAAGAAGTAAAATCTGTGTAAAGAACGAAGTTGATTAGAGGACTTTATATCGTAGTTCCTTTAGACTTCAAAATTCATGATCTAGATAGTGCATTACAGCTTTGTTTCTAGAGTGTAACATGGAGGGGATGAGATCCACATCAAAGTAGTTATTTTGCTGCAATTATACTCCTCAAACCCACACTGTGCTTTACTGTGTACTTACAGGCAGCAGTTTGATGGAGGCAGGCGAGACGTTCCGACATCTGGCTGAGGTCAAGTACAACCTGGAGGACAATGTCCGCCAGAACTTCCTGGACCCCCTCAACCAGCTGCAGAACAAGGACCTGAAGGAGGTCAATGTGAGTGTCTCCAGTCCCCATCCCTCATTGCTCATGTCCATCCACAGTGCCCAGCCCTCTGTGGGAGAGCTGCTCATGGCCGTGATCTGTTGTATGACCTTTTGATTTTGATGTAGTGTCCAGATCTCAGTCATGTAGGTTGTAACTGAATAGTCTCAAGACCGTATGTGATGAATGAAATGTAAGTTTGTCATAAGTTTCTGTGTAATTTCAAAATGACCCTCATTCACTTTGCTTTATTTGTACATCCAGCATCATCGGAAGAAACTTTCAGGACGTCGCCTTGATTTTGATTGCAAACGGAGGAAGAAGGATAAAGGTGAGATGGGGACTTGATATGTTGCTCTTTTCTTTCTCTAGCTGGTGTTCCTTGTGAGTGATGTGCCCGACACTTTTCTCTAGCTGGTGTTCCTTGTGAGTGATGTGCCTGACACTTTTCAATCTAAATGTGAACCTGACCTTCCCATGCTTGTGTGAGCTGTTGCCTTTCCCCACCCAAGCTCTGTGACTGCACAGGCTGGCAGTGTTGATCTTGGCTATGCTGGTGATCACCTGCAAGTTGTGGAGGTTGCTCGAAATTGTGGAAGAATGAATATGGTGCTGCCAATTAAAGCAATTTGCAGAAGTAATGCCTAAATGACGAAAGTAGTTCCATATAGTTTGCTGTGATTGAATTAATTAGGAACATGTTTTGCTATGACTGAAATGATTTCTGTAAGTCTTGCTTGGATAATGATGATGAAGATGGTTTTTGTAGGGAAGTGCTACCTTCACACAGTTTGCTATTCAGCTGTGGTGTTATTATTGACCTCTTCTAAATGACAAATGTAGGAAGCATGGCCTGATTATTCACTGATAATTCACGATTGTATAGACTGATGTGTGAAGGAAAGAATTGGGTCGTCCTTAACAGTTGGATCACATTCTCTTCTGTCTGCCTTGACCTGTGAACCCCAGGGTCAAATTGATACCCTGCATTCCTTTATCTTGCCTCATCAATTCTTTGGTCATTGCCAGTGTATGGCACATTGCAGCAATGGTCCATGTTGCTCTCAATACCAGAACATGATCCAGTGATCCTTGTTCCCCATCACTGGCAGCCTTGCATTCACAAAGCTCTCAAACTCCTGTGTGTTGTTTGTCACCAACTTGTGCTTCTCTTTACTATGTTTTTTGTTTGATAACCTGCATTGAAGTGTTGTCATCAGTTTAGGCCTATGGCAGTCTTCCTCTGTCATGGTGGAAAATGAGAGCTAATACTCCTAACTTGTTTAGTCTCTCACACTTGAATGATGATGCTGTGATTTGCAGTGATCTTGGCTTTGAATGACATAGAGAGGCAGTGTTGTGTTGGTAAGGGATAACTGGCCAGGTCCAGCATTGTTTCTGTCTGTGGTGATGCCTCTTTGTGATTGGAAATTTAGTGCCATGTGGTAGTATAGTTGTTGGGCATGCAATTCCTTTTTTCCTAGCAGCACACTTCTCTCATCATAAAGAGAGGATAGATAGGCTTGTGTATTTTTAACATTCAGTTTTGACTTCCCAAAGCTTAATTTCTGTGTTGATGGAAGCTCTCTCATATCTCATAACTCAAACAGAAATGGTTGCATGTGTTTTCATAGGTTTCAGACAAAGGAGGATGCACAGGTGTTCAGATAGGAAAACTGAATAGAATTCATTAATTTGAAATGATGTTTGCGCAGATGGAGAGGTTTATTTTGCAAATGCCCCCGTTTTGTCATGAGACAGCTGTAAGAACACATTTAGAATGATTGAATTGACATTTACATTGGCCAGTAAGGCAAACAAGCAAGAGAATCCCTGGACCTGATGGAACACTTCCTCTCTAATGTGCAAGCTCTTGGGAATGCTGTCAGTGGATCAATTACATTCCTATCTGTGAAGGGAAAACTGATTTTTGGCTTCGCAAAGCTACAAAAGACTCCTCAGACATTTGAGCCATGTTGAAAAGTGGCACATTTGTCCAGTCATAGGTCTATTGACTTGGCATGACTGATTATCAAAAGAAAACTTTGACAGTAAAATCTAATCAAATGTACCCAAATTTAGCACAGCATTCTTTGTTATATTCCTGATAATGGACTTGGTGATGGAGGCTGTGTGGCAGCACTTGATAGTTCAGTATTCACAATTACATAGCTACCTCAGCCATGTTTCCTTCCTTCAATTAGGATGATGGTGCAGGCTGAGTTTGATTTGCAGAGAAGAAGAGCTGGTCTCTTGAGTGCTGGCGTTACAGGAAGAAAGATCAATGGCCGTTGCTCATTCAGTTTTCATCAGGTGGTTGTCCTCCTGGAATCCATGATGTGCACACACAGGGGTAGCATTGGCATTCTGGGCAGATCCTGGTGGCAGACTGGCCTGTGGCAGGTGGATTTCTACATGGGGACGCTTGTGTTGCTCTGTGTCCCCTGCTGTCAGGTCATATCTGGTGGAACCTGTGCCTGGTTACATAACCTCTCTATTATGCAACCAAGGAACAGCTTAATGGTAGCACCAAGTGTTGATTCATCTTTGTATCAGAGTAATTGTTGTGTATTCCTGACACGTGGTCCATACAATAAATGTGTACAATGGGACCATTTCTCAGCATGAGATCTGAATGAGATGTATTTTATGAGATGTATGTTAAACACCTTGGAGAATGGTAGATACTTATTCCAAACTTCAGCACTGGTCATGCTTAGTGTGAAGGCAGTCATGATGTTTACAGCAGGCAGGGCATGCTTACCCATGACTTCCAAGTTATGATGCTGTTGTGTCAAAGTCTTTAGAAACAATTGTGCTGAGGCCAACATATGATAGTCAACAGGCAGGGTCTGCTAGGTTACCCAGTTCTCTTGTGGCACTGCTGAATGCCTGGAGGGGTGGAGTCTGCTCACTTTCTCTGTCCCCCTGGCAGCCTGAAGGATGCCTTGGGGGATTTGGATGGTTGGGAGTCCAGGCGATGATACAGTCTCTTTACCCTCCTTCCCTCCTCTCAATTGTTACCCTCCCTCCCTTTCACCCACAGTCTTTGTCTCCTCCAGAAGTGAAGGATCATATATAGATCTGTTAAATAAAGTTTTTCTGGGTCATTCTTTTCCCTCCTGCAGCTATGCTACATTCATTTGTGCCTCCACAGTGTTGAAATATTGCCATGTTCTGCAGTTGTTCAAACATGTTCTCTTTGTGTTGTGTGTTTCTTTCATGGCTGATATTTTAACCAGTGTGTTTTGTTTCCTCTGTGCATTCTTTTTTTAATCTCCATTCCCCTTCATTCTCAATCTTTGCCACTGTCATTCCATTGCAGTTGCCTTTCTGTACTGATTACTGTTTCGTCACCAATCATAATCTGTTTTGATGAGTTTCCTACTGGTTAATCTCTGTTGATATATACACTGTTCTTTCATGTTTGACTGATTTACTACCTCTGTACTTGATGCTTTGTTTAATCAAAAACCTTTCCTCTCTTTCTTTTACTCTCAGGAGGTAAGTCACTCTTCATTTTCTAGTTTCTGGTTTATGAAAACAGCTTCATTACTAACCTTACCTTCACTGGAACCAAGGTTTTGTTTTGCAAGCAACTGAAAGGCATGGCTTCTTAAGTCACAAGAATAAGCAAGCTAAACTAAAGAGCAGAGAACAGAACCACACCTGTTTCTGTAGCTCTGCTGTGTATTGGGACTGGATGGAAGAAAAGAACTTATGGTTATAATGGTATCACTGTATTGATGCAGTGGTTTTTGTGTTTAAAATTTGAAGGAATTTTGTCTTCTGCTTTCAGTGTAGTGTCCCTGAAAACCAACAAAGACAAATTTTGATTTGAAAGTAATTGACAAATATTTTAGCTACAAATAAATTTTGCATCGTCATCATTTAGATAATGGAAACTAAGGTGCTAGTGGAACGAATAAGAAGCTTGAAAGTAGACGCCAAGAAATAGAGCTTCTTGCTGGCACTGATGCCAGGGTTGTAAGAAAGTATCTAAACGATGGGCAGGAATAATAGGGTCAATGTTGGAGGGAGAAAGATCAAAAAGGGAGACATCCATTGCCTCTTGGAGAGCGAGTGGCTGATGGCTGGAGGGAACTTGATGCAGAGGCTACCAGGTGAGAGGGCTGATCCAATTGATCACAGTAGCTTATCAGACGATGTGGTAGAATAGTTGGCCGATAGCACTAGTGTCTGAGTTGGCCCGTCTTGCTCTTTCAGAAGAAAATGAGCATGTTGGCTGTGAATCAAATAAAGCATGATTTTCTAATGTGGCATTTTTCTGGCTGTTTGACTCAAGGAAGGATATGCTTCTCATCCACAACATTCCATCCCAAACTCACCAGCTGGGGGAAGAAAATGATGCTGAATTGGAATAATGCATCGGTGATACTCCATCAGTCCTCCATTGGGTCTCCAGTGGGGGATTTAATTTGATTTGCACTGTGATGGCTGAAGGAGTGCCCCTTGAGGGGGCCCACAGCCGGTGTGGGGCCAAGGAGTTACCACCCATTGATTTCGCTCCTGGTTGGACACACTATTGTTAGAGGGTGGGGGGGAGACAGGGTAGGAGGGAAAGGGGGGAGGTGAGGGTGGGATAAGAAAGGCTAGCATGGGGGTGGGGAATGAGAGGAAGAGGTGGGGATTGTGTTTGGAGAAAGGGTTTTCAGAAGCGTGGAGATGGACCCTCCTGCACCTGACTGGGAAATATTGACACCGGCCCTGTTCCAACAGAGGGCGGGCAAGGATGCAGGGCGAAACAATCCCGTGCCCTGAAGTGCAGGGCCAGACCACCGGAACGCCCAGGTCACCTTAGTTTGGTACAATGGTAGCCAGGCAGAAACAGGGCGCTTTTTGTTGCAGTGGCAGGGGGTTCACTTTTCAGGATGAGGGTTCGGGTCAGGGTTGGGACAAGGTCGGAAAGTGGAAATGAGGCCTGATTGTTGATTTGTGTCAGCTGTGACGTGTTTGAACATAGTTATGAACAGTTAACCTTAAAAGTCACTTGCCTTGCTTTCTCAGAACATTTTTGATCTGTAGCAGTGAACAACCACATCAGAAGCACACAACTCTTTTTTTCAAAATGTACTGTTTGTTGCCACCATCTGCTTCAAAGTGAAGGTTTCATGAAGAGATGCTTGAAAGTCAATTCACACTGGAGGAATCAGTCAGGAGTCTATGACATCTAAATGAAGATAATCCGTAATACTAACTCTGTGGCAACTTTATTAGTGTGCAGCAGAGGAAGGACTAATGAGGTCTTGCTTTCTGTGGGACCAGGCAGAAACAACACTGTGAAAGCCTACTGACATGGGTGGTTTTGGTTGCTTTCCATGGAACCAGAGTGTGGGGTTCTCAAAGCATGGACTGATGGAGCAGTCTGTGTCACCACTCCAAAGGAAATCTGTGTAGGTGTGGTGGCTGCTGGCCTGGCTCCTGCTGGAGGGCTTGGGGCGGGGCCTGCAGGCAGCTGCTTGTCTGTATTGATTGGACAGCTAGGTTCCTCCAAGTCTTTCTCTCTCCTACTCTGAGTTCCCTGAGCTCCAGGCGTCCTGGTAGGAGTGCCGGCCAAGTGTGCTTGCCCTTGAACAGGGCTGGGCAACTGCTGAGCTAGGCAAGGACAGGTTCTAAGCAAAGACAGGCATCGAGCAAGATCCAGACCAGGCAAGGTCTGGAATTTAGCAAGGCTTAAAAACCAAATGGGAAGGCATGGGGCTAGGCCAGTTCTAGTCAAGGCCTTAAACAATACAGGACCTGAGGTTGTAGGCAGTGGCTGTGCCAGGCTTGGACTCAGGCACTATAAGTAGCCATTGTGCTAGGTATAGAGCTAGGCAAGGCCTTGAGCTAGGCAAAGCCTAGAGTTAAACATCTGTAGCTATGCACGGCCCAAAGCTAGACAAAGGCTGGACTGTAGCTAAGCAAGACATAGAGCTAGACATAGACTGGACTGAACCACATATAATATATATGGCATGCTCCTAGATCTAGACAAAGTCTATAGAACACCAAAGCATAGACCAAGAAGTGGTAGACCAGATCTGTATCAAATACAAGACATAGACCTAGACAAGTCTAGATAATAGCTAAATAAGCAAAGTGGGTGCTAGAAAGGGTTAGATTGTGGCATCTGCCTTCCATGAAGCTTTGACATTTTCTTTCTTTACCACAACCACCTTGCATCAGCAGTTGCTGTGGATTTTGATAAATGGAAACGGGGTTGGTGGGGATGGGATGCTGAGAATAAATTAAGAGGAGGAACATGGGTATGGGTTGGATGGAGTGAGGAGAGTGATTTATTGATTTGTTATTTAACCTTGCTTGATAAACCACCAGGTTTGGTAAATTGCTACTGAAAAGTATCATGATTATATGTACCAAATGAGAAATTGGAAGAGACATTTTTTGTAAACCTTGGTTCCAGTTGATGGAATCTGATGATCCATTCATGGTTCTTTTGATTTTTGTCGTCATCTTAGTTTGGCTTTTCCCAAAAACCAGAGCATGGCTTTGTAGCTTGCCCCTAACAGCATCACCTGCTTAGTAGTGGGGAGGCATAGAGGTTTCAACCATTGGCTAAGGAGTCACTGCTGTAGTGTAGATTCTACATGTTTCATCATTTGATGCAGGACTGCTATGGGAAATGATGTCGGTTTGGCATTTTGAAGAGTGCTCCTCTTACTGAAAAGGTCTTGAGAAAACAGCATGGCCCACTCCAAACTGAGATTTCAATTGCCTGGTTCCCAGATGTACCAGAGGCGGGCTGTGCAGAAATAATCAGAAAGCATCGTTTGTGGGACGTGAGGTGTGCTTTGTTTGAAAGGTATACAAAATGTTCACAGGAGTGCTCAAGGTGAGTGCTATAGGTGAACATGAACCAGTCCACGTTGGAACTTACCATGAATGCTCATCTCTGAACATATTTTAGTCAATATCCCTTGCCTCAGGCCCCGCTAATGATGCTTTTGGATTGCTTCTTCTAAATCTACCTCTGGCATTTGCCAGATCTCAGAATGAAGGAGACAAACAACAAAGAATCAGTGGGAGAGTACTTTCTCTAGAGCCCCTCACCTTAATTTCAGGGATATGAGAGGAACTTGGAATTAAAGTCAGTGCATTTAGTGTGAAATAAGTTATTTTGCTCATCATCAAGCTTTCATCTTAATGTTGGTCGATTGCACCTTTTAAGTATTGGTTTTTGTTTGAATTAAGTACATCATTTGAGAGAGAGAGAGAGAGAGAGAGACAGACAGACAGACAGACAGACAGACAGACAGACAGACAGACAGACAGACAGAGACAGAGACAGAGACAGAGACTGAGAGAGAGAGAGAGAGAGACAGAGAGAGAGAGAGAGAGAGAGAGAGAGAGAGAGAGAGAGAGAGAGAGAGAGAGATTTTGTGTGTGCCTGAGTGCTTGTAATTGTGTGCCTTTTGGCTTGGATATATACCTGTGTATATTAAGGTGGCTGGCGCTTGTGCAAATTCCGTGTGTGTGCGTGTGCGATGTCCGTGTGTGTGTGCGTGTGCGAAGTCCATGTGTGTGTGTGTGCGTGTGCGAAGTCCGTGTGTGTGTGTGTGCGTGTGCGAAGTCCGTGTGTGTGTGTGTGTGTGTGTGTGTGTGACACACGATGACCCTAGTGTGGACAGAAGCAGGTTGAGTGGCCGTTCCCGTTGACCCTTCCCCTACAAGGCTGTGCTAGGAAGGTTGCTCTGCTGTCGTCTGCAGTCAGTGGCCCACGCGGTGTGGTGTTTAGTGGAGCGAGAGTAGCAACAGTAGGTTGGCACTTGTGTGGGTCGCTGTGAGTCAAGAGCGCGCACGAGTGGCCACTTAACTAGTTGGAACGAGCTGTTCTTCGCTTTGGTCCTGTGGACCCTGAATGGCAGGCGCAGCTTTGAGTCGCGTCAACGTGACCATGGCTCACTCGCTGTATGCGTAAATCTGATGAGATCACCACAGCTTAAAAGGAGATGTGGCCACACCAGCGTGACATCGCAAGCCAGCGTAGGAGTTCCAGGTGGTTTTTGTGTGTATTTAGCGAGGCACAAGTCTGACTCAAAAGGTTTTTTTTTTCTTTTTTTTTGTCACAAATTTTGTGTTCCCTCTGCTACTAAATACAGTCCCCGGAAAAAAATGTATGGGGTGAAAATCTGCATAAATCTTGATTTTGCTATAATTTCTCTGAAGAAGAGGCGATTAAAAGAAGGGGTGGAAAGTAGAAGGAAAAAAAAGAAGAAAGCACACAACTTTCCCATAAATCATATTCACCTCGCCCACCCATGCTGTCAGTCAGAAGCGGTATAGTCTGGTTTTTCGGAAGACTCGTGCTATCAAGGAAGAAGTCACATCTTCTGACTTTGCTAGGGTCGGGGGTCGGGGTGAGGGTGTGATTATAGGGATATGGAAGGGTGGGGGGTGGGCGACACTAGGGACTTATCTTGGGTGAATGGAACAGACCGAAATAGGATAGGGTAACATGGAGTAAAGAGGGCTGAAAAAGTTGGGTGTGTTGGTCGATGTTAAAGGGGGTTTGGAGGGAGTGGGGCAAAGGGAGGATCCGAACAGGGTGTTGCATTTTGGATTTTTTGGTGTAGTGCAGTGATGTAGACAGACAGACAGACAGACAGACAGACAGACAGACAGACAGACAGACAGACAGACAGACAGACAGACAGACAGACAGACAGACAGATAGACAGACAGACAGACAGACAGACAGAAATAAAGAGTGTGTGTATGTGAGTGTGTGTGTGTGTGTCTGAAGGAGACAGGTTGGTGACTTTAAGAGGGGATGGGGGTGGGTAGGGGTAAATGGTCAGGAAGGGGGACAGAGGGCAGTGACTTGGGGAGAGAGCTCCAGCCCACTTGAGAACCAGCTCTACAGAAGCCAGTAATATGAATGGTGGCAAGGTAGTGCAGTGATGACTACCTCCCAACATCACTTGAGATACTCCACCCCGCTCTATCCACTACTTACTCCACTGTTTCCCCCCACCCCCACTCCAACCCTCACCCCTCCCACTCCATCATCCCCCTCTTTCCTGCCTCTCTACCCTGTATTTCCCTCTCTCAAACCCCAAATCCTTTCTTGCCATCTTTTTCCCTCTGGGTACTGGAGTGGGTTGTGTAATTGTTCTTGAGGCTGGAGTGGCCTGTTCCTTCATGTTCTCTTCCTCCACAGTGTTGCTCCTGCCACCGTCAGGTGGTGCCAGTGTGTGTGTGTGTGTGTGTGTGTGTGTGTGTGTGTGTGTGTGTGTGTGTGAGTTTGTGTGTGTGTGTGTGTGTGTGTGTGTGTGTGTGAGTGTGTGAGTGTGTGTGTGTGTGTTGTGTTTGTGTGAGTGTGTGTGTGTGTGTGTTGTGTTTGTGTGAGTGTGTGTGTGTGTGTTTTGTTTGTATTTGTGTGTGTGTGTGTGTGTGTGTTTTGTTTTCTGCAATTGTATGCGTGTTTGTGTGGGGGGAACATTTGTGTGTGTGTGTGTGTGTGTGTGTGCTTGCATATGTGCGTGCTGATGTTTGTGAAAAGTTATGTATGTGTCTAATTTTGTGGGGGTGGGGGTGGGGGGGAGGTGTGTTGTGAGTGTGTGTTTGTGCGTGTGTGTTTTGTTTTCTGCAATTGTATTAGTAAATGTGTGTGTTTTGTTTTCTGCTATTGTAATTTGAATTAGTGAATGTTTGTGTGTGTATGTTTTGTTTTCTGCAATTGTATGTGTGTTTGTGTGTGTACATTTGTGTGTGTGGGTGCTGATGTTTTGTGAAAAGTTATGTATGTGTCTAATTTTGTGTGTGTGTGTGTGTGTGTGTGTGTGTGTGTGTGTGTGTGTGTGTGTGTGTGTGTGTGTGTGTGTGTGTGTGTGTGTGTGTGTGCATTTTCATAAGAATGTGTACTTAAGTGCAAATTTTTAAGTTATGTAATTGTATGAGCTTGATCTTGTGTGGAGAAATATGTTGACACACTTTCTTTTAATGCTTGCATCTGTGTGTGTATTTGTATGTGCATGTGAATGTATTATTTGTGTGTACTCTGTGTGACTTTTGACTTGCAAATGAGTAATAGAAGCTGATGGTAATGAAGTGCGTTGGGCTCCAGCCAAGCGAATCAAAATGATAGGCTGAGCCACACGTATATGCTTTGTTTGACTGATAGGGTAAGTTAATGGAATGTATGGATGGATTGTAGGTGCAAAGGCAAAATTACAAAGTAGGCAGATGAGGTCACTGTTTCTATGGTAGTTCGTGTACATAAAATGCAGATTTACATTCCAGATCCGAAGAGTGTTTATTTGTAGCTCTGTGTAGCTCTGTGTGTGTTTGTGTGTGAGTGTGTGTGTGTGTGTGTGTGTGTGTGTGTGCATTCGTGTTTGCACGAGAGAGAGAGAGAGAGAGAGAGAGAGAGAGAGAGAGAGAGAGAGAGAGAGAGAGAGAGATATTCAGTCTAGGAAGGGCTTGCAATGGAGTGGACAGGGTGGACAGTGGTCAGACAGGTGGAGGAAAGGCCTAATCACCCCCTGAGCAGCCAGATCTTCATCACACCTGCTGCGCTCTATTTTGGGCCTCTCTGTCACTGAGTGTCAGGCATGAGCAATTTTGGTCACTCTAAAGACATCACAACTTGACAATGCAGTAATGTTAAAGAGAATTCTGTAACATGTGGGGAAGACTCATAGTTATTGTAGCAAAATGGGTAGCTTCTGGTAGAATGGTGGGTGGGTTATACATGGCAGAGTGATGTATCATTGGTTTGCCTTTTTGGATGAGTGATGAGTTTCCTTGAGGGAATCACTCTATGTCAAGAGAGCAGATAGGGGAATGAAAGTAAGACTATTGAATATGCATGGAAGTGTATTTTTTGCACATAGGTGATTGAGTGGGAATATTGGGGGGGGGATGCTTTTTACATGATAAATGATAAAAAAATGTGTATGCATGCATGTGGGTGGGTGTATGTGTGCAGGCACACAAGCATTTATGTGTGTTTTTGAGAGGGGGGTGTGTGTTTGTGTGTGTGTGTGTGTGTGAGTGTGTGTGTGTGTACAATTATTTCAGTGCACACAAATTACTGCCCCTTGTTTTTGCCTTCATGGGAAGATGAAACCTTTGATAGATTAGATATCATTCCTCTGTTCAGGCATGCTTATCACATAAATTCTGTTCTTTCTTTGTCATGGAATATGTTTTTCACGGCACTGAAATTTAGACCATTTTGTTTTCAACAATATATTTAATTCATTCCATGATTAATCACTTGATCATGGATTTTAAAATATGCTTCTGGTTTAATGGTTGTATTACCCTTCTCCATCTTAAAATGTCCATGCTCCAAAGCTTGAATGTGTAAAAGATTACTTCAGCATTTTATTTGTCTTCTCAATATCCTTGATTCAGCATCAGATTTCAGTGCTCTTATGTTAATTATTCTCTCACGTCTTTCATTGAACCTACAGAAACTGGGCTCTCATTTCAATGAAAAGATATAGGTTGCATCAGAGTTTGGCCCTGAAGTGTTTTCTCATGTGTCCAATGTAGCAAACTCTGCTGTGGTGAATCACTGAATTATTTCAACCCTGAAATGAAGGCAGAAATGGATCTCAAAGCAATATGGCTTCTCATTGATGTCACATCTTTCTTCATCTTGTTCTACTTACTTCAATATCTCTCCTCTTACATTTGCATTTCCCTGATCTAAGTGATCTAGTTTTAAGGCTAAGGAACCATGATGGTCCACCAACTCTGTCTAATTAGCATTCATTTTAGCCCAGGACAATCTATGTCTCCCTGTTGCATATATTCATTTTGTGGTATTGTTGCATTCAATGACTGAATATCAATCCTTTGTTCTCTGCATGTGATCGACAGCTAAAGAAGGTAGTATGAATTTTCTGTATCTTCTGTTCGTTCATTTTTTTTTATACTTTTTTTTTTCTTTTTGTCTGGCTCCTTGTCACGTTGCCTTTGAGGCCTGTGGCTGGATGAGCTGAGCTAAGGTCTTGGTTGAGACCGATGGGTTTTGTGGTACATGTAGCAGCTTCTGTCTCTGTTCCATCTCTTCCTTGCATGGCTTTGCTGGGCATGGAGTGGTATGTGCAAGCTGTGCATTGCGGGTGTCATGTGAGACATGGCTGGAATACAGGGCTGTGGATTGTGGAGGGCAGGGTGGGGCTGTTCGGGCCAAGGGGATCATGTGTTGCCAGGGAAACTAGCTCTGCCCCCTACCCCACCTCACCCCACCCCATCCATCTTTCTTGTGGGTTAGGTACGGAGGAGGAGGAGGAGAAACCCCAGAAACAAAATACAAGCCCCACTTCCTTTTTCCATTTTTATAAATGTTACAAAAGGGGTGATCCACCCATACATTTGTCCATCTATCCATCCATCCATCCATCCATCCATCTATCCATCCATCCATCCATCCATCTATCCATCCATCTATCCATCCATCCATCCATCCATCCATCCATCTATCCATCCATCTATCCATCCATCCATCCATCCATCCATCCATCCATCCATCCATCCATCCATCCATCCATCTATCCATCCATCCATCTATCCATCCATCCATCTATCCATCCATCCATCCATCCATCCATTCGTTCTTCCCCCCTCCCCATGTGATCAATTCCTCCTTCTTTTTTTTTGGTTTCTTACATACAATACCCCAGGAAAACAAAAATTCTCTGAAACATGGAAACTAATTTGATTTTCCATCAGGGTAGGACACTTTATTTCCATCAAGGATTTTGTTGCTCTTGTTTGATGGGTGCCTTGGCTTCACTACTTGTGTCCAGCTTGCCACCTCTTGACCCAGTCATTTGTCCTGTCATGGCGGACCAGAAGTTCAGCCACCAATTGTCCTGCAGTGCATTGTGCGCTGACCTTTCACTCAAAGCATGCAGCATTTCTCCAACAGATTGTCAAAGCTCTTTGTTTGTGTACAGATGCACTAACATGCAGACAGACAGCAGCTGTCTTGCAGCACTCTGCTGACACATTCATTGCTTGAACATCTTGTAGTGAACTGCCAACAGTAGAGAAATGATTAGTCATCTGGATGGTGGCCACTACTTCATGATGTAAGGCCTTGTGTGGTGTACTGTTAAAGCACACAGGTGATCTGTCAACATGTATTAGTTGAACTGAATGTATTTTAAAGAAATGCCTTTCTGTGGCTAAATGGCTTTCCTCCATCCTTGGAGTGTCTGCCATGATTATTCCTGGTGTGGAACAGTTTAGCTTCTGATTTGCTTTTCAGTATATTTTACTGCTTTTCTCACTCAGAAAAAGTTTACAATTTAATTGGAATTAGAGATGCATCACCACACCTTTCTGATAAAGATTCAAAGTGTCTTCGTTTTTTGTGAAATTATTTTTGTGTACAGTTTTAAATCGATGTTGTTATCATGGGCCTCTCTGCTCCACACAGATTAACAATGAGAAGGAATTTGCTGGATTTTTTTTACTGCACCCTGTCATGCATTTCTCCTGACCAACTCTTGTAGCTTTAGTTGTAGAAAAACCTGCATTTTGCCACTGGCTCTGCCGAATTATGCACACACACATGCGCAAAAGGGGCGCACGCACACGAACACACACATGCACAAAAGAACACGCACACATGTGTGTGCACGCGCACGCACATACACACACACACACACACACATGCTAATTCAGTCCACCTGAGCTTCTAGCATTGCCTGTAGTGGAGACAGTGAGTAGTAACTGCCTGCAGGTAACTCATCCCTTTGTCACAGGTCTGGATAGTCTACTCCCAAAATGTGTGACATCTGGCTCCCCTTTGTATTGAAAAAGTCTACTTTCAATTATGTGCTTTGGATCAATTCAGCATCTTGAGATCTCAGTATACATGATCTTGCAGTCAACATTATTCTTTTGATCAACTGTTGATCATAATTCATATTTTGTTGCTCTCTCTCTCTCTCTCTCTCTCTCTCTCTCTCTCTCTCTCTCTCTCTCTCTCTCTCTCTCTCTCTCTCTCTCTCTCTCTCTCTCTTACCACACATTTGAATATTTTGCCTCAAGGGCTGAATGTAAGAAAGGCACTACTGCATAATTCACTACCCTTGTAAAATAAAGTTTGTTCATTCTCTCTCTCTCTCTCTCTCTCTCTCTCTCTCTCTCTCTCTCTCTCTCTCTCTCTCTCTCTCTCACACACACACACACACACATGATTAGATTTAAATGTAATGCCAAAAAGTTTTAAAATTTGGTTTCATAAATGGTTGGGTATATCTGTGTTGTTTTCTATACAACAAATTGGAACACATATTGTCAACACTTTGTCTGATTTAGTTTCTTGTATCATTCAGTCTACTAATTTTTATTATTGAAACTCTGATCTGTTGTAAGGACATTCTCAGAAAGTAATGATCACCAGAATGCTATCCTGAACTCAAGGGTTTTGTGACTGTTTCTCATTTTGTACGAAGGAAGAGGCTAGGCTTATTTTCATTATTGAATTATGAATTGTAGGTTTGTTTCTTTTCTGAACTATTTCTTTCTTTTCACATGCATTCTCAGTATACTACATGTGAATTGAGGCTGTAATCATTATTTTTTCTTTTATAGTAGACTGTGTTAGTAGATTATTAATCATAGTTCCAAGGATATGTTCCTGGTTGGATATGTTTGCCAATGAGGAATTGTTTTCTAACACGTTTGTCTTTTGTTGTCTTCAGGTTCACACATCACAGATGAAGAGCTCCGAGCTGCAGAGGAGAAGTTTGACGAGTCCAAATCTTTGACAGAAACTGCAATGCACAATGTTTTAGAAAATGAGGTTGGTGGCTGCACTGTTCTAGAACCTATCTGTGTGTGGTTACTTGTGTGCCAGAAGTCTTGAAACCAGAGCCTTTTTAAAAATATGGTGTGTGTGTGTGTGTGTGTGTGTGTGTGTGTGTGTGTGTGTGTGTGAGAGAGAGAGAAAGAGAGAGAGAGAGAGAGAGAGAGAGCTTGCGTTATTTCGGCCAATGATCCATCTTAGTAATATTCAATTTATGTACCGATATTAAAAGAAAAATAGTGAGATGTACATAGCTGAAACTTGATGCTCTAATTTTCATCCTTAATGAACAGATCTTAACACATTCGCCTTTGTCGTTAAGTCCCTAGGTGAAGCATAAAACTGAATCATCAAATATGTACATGAATACAATTCAGTTAGAATGAGTTGTCACAGACAATGCGCACTATGATTAGTTCTATAAGGAGGGCACATGCAAATATATCATAAAAATATGCATACAGCTTCAAGTTCTCATTTCCTCTCAAGGATGAAAGCAGGGTGCTTCATGGATAATATATAGATTTAAAACGTAAAATCGGCTCTTTGTACCACTTCCAGCATTCATGACCTTTCATATGGTAACCTCACCTACAACTGGCAGGCTTGAGAGAGAGAACGAACGAACGAAAACTTTATTTATAGGCCATCAGCCCAGTACAAGGACTCAGCAACACAGGCACATATGTCACTATTCATGGTGTAGACCTCCTCTTATAGGCATGAAGTGAAATAGGTGCTTGCAGATCTTACTCTTTCCTTGTTGTAATTTGATAAACACATCATCAAACTTTCTTGCATAGTTAAGCCAAAACAAAAATGTAGGTACCTTATTCGTATATCTTTGTAAGCTGGACACACAAATAGAAAATGTATTTCATCCTCGAATTTTTCATTGCAACTAGGGCACAGCAGCATAGCTGGCTCAATATATATATATATATATATATATATATATATATATATATATATATATATATATATATATATATATATATATATATATCGGTGTATGTAGAGTTTGCTAATGTCCAGATGAAAACAAATGTACAAGTCTCTGAAGATAGGTTTGTCCAAGTCAAAGAGATATTGCTCTAACTTAGGGTTGCACTTGAATACTTCTTAGAAGGAATATCTCTTGCTCGTTTGTAATGTAAAGTACCAACATTCGTTGTAGCGACACACCAATCTTTGTTTTAATTCTTTTACGAAATTGTTTTCTCTTTGGACCCTCTGTTGTCTCCATATGTCATGGAATTCATAATCAAATAGTATATATCTTATCTTCATTGCCCAACAATTACTTGTAGTATTCATCATCATTTGGTATATCTTTTTGGGGTATCTCCAATATTTAACACAGCATAGTACAGCACAAATGTACAATGGATAACGTCCAGTATCACCAAAGATCATCATGTTAGGTATTCTTTTTGACACATTGAGAAAACTATTTATCGTGTGCAGATGGACTTTCTCAATATCTTGACAACTGCTCACTCCCCAAATCTCTGCCCCATAAAGTAATATTATTTGGATTTGAACATCAAATACCCTAACTATGACACTAGGTGAGGTACACATTATTCTCCTTAAAGGTCTCATGGCCTGCACTACCTTTAATCAACAAACTCGCTTGCGCGGCATTGTAAGATAGTTTTGTGGAAAACCTGTAACTCAAATAGGTATACTCATTTACTACCTCTAGCTTTTCTCTCCCAATATGCCAGTGTTCATGAGCTGCCAGATAGCCCCCTAGGTTGATACTCAGTCCAACAGACTGTGCGGAACTTTTGAGATAGAGAGAGAGAGAGAGAAAATATGTGTGTGTGTATGTATGTGCCGGATACGGGCTGAACACTGGTCTCACGACTGTGAAGATGGTGGTGCTGCAATGGCTGGAGGTCTGTAGCAAGGCTTAGAGCTGAGGGGAGCTCAGAGTGGCTTCCTGCTACAGGAAGCTGTCTGATGTCAGGGCTCCCGTGGCAGTGGCATTGTCAGGCTCTGGTGACTGGGGAGTCGGGTGGCAGCCTGCCTCTTTTGCCTTCAAGGAGAACGTGCTTGCCTGCCTGTTTGGCTCTGGCTCTGGGAACTTTCAGTTGTCCTTTGTATCAAAGATCCTTTTTTTTGTTGGGCATTTCTGTGTTTTTCTTGTGCCATATGGTGCATTTCATACCATTTTTATTTTATAGAAGGATAGACTGTCTACTTAGTTTGCTTACAGTTGCTTTTTCAGCAGTGAAAAGCAGGTGTGAAAGGAGAAGGTTATGGAGACTTATCCTTCTATGACAGACAAAAGTGGCAGTGTCACTTCTCAAGTTGCATTTAGCTGTTGCCTGAAGCTTTTAGGCCAGGACCAGAGACTTCTATGCAGTTTTTACAGTAGTGATAGTATACAGATTAATCCTGGGCCATGGCATTTCAAACCCTCGGTCTGTTCACCTTTCCTTGGTGGAGATTTTAGGTCAAAACTTCAAACCTTGGCATTTCCTCTTATTTCCCTTAGTTTTGAGCATCTTAACAACTCTTTGTCATGTGTTGACATTGAAATGTGAAAACTGACACTTAGTGATTTGTAATTTTTTAAGATTTTTTCTATAATCATGCATGAATTGTCTTCGTCGCTACAAAATCCAGGTTTGATCAAGAAGCTTGCTCATGAACAGGTTGAATGAAGAGGGAAGTTCATCATAGGTTTGAGAATAATAAAAAAGAACAATAGCATGTGATCTTCTGTGGGAAGACAAATCTAGAGCCTTGTTTGGATGGCCATCACTTTAGATAGCCCTATTGATTGCAGCAGAAAGATGATAGGATTACTCTTTGGAAGAAAGGCCATGGTAGGAAAGGTCAGAATGATACATAGCTTGTGTCAGCCAGACCTTATTGCTGTGAAATGGCAACTGTGTGCTGATATTAAAGATCCATGTTACAAGATCTGTAGAACAACAAGGGCTCGTGGCAGATTGAAGAAAAAGTGTATGGAAAACCCTATTGGTTCAGACTTTTTCAGATTGAAAAATGCCATGAATTGCACATCTGCTTTGTCTTGATGGTATGACATATCATTTTTTGAAGATGATGAAAATCTGCAGAGATCTTTGCAGAATATAAGGTGTGAGCTGAATGTCCCTGCATGAAAATAATTGCAATGGAGAAAAACAATATGTTGTTTTAATAGTTTGCTTTTCACTTCCAAAAGGCAAGATGGAGGTCATATTGCAAGGTGTGTTACTGGCGGCCAAAGTTTAGAGCTGCAGGCAAGGTACAGATGCTTTGCCAGGTGTGTTCCAACCAGGACCAAGCCATGCACACGGGTTGTGATAAAGATGCTGTACAAGGTGTGTTATTGTTCATCAAACAAACTCTTCAGATGGTACAGGGTTGTGTCTGGTTGCAGGTGGAGCAGATTGCCCAGCTGCAGTCATTTGTGGAAGCACAGGTGGAATTCCACCGCCAGGCTCTTGAGAGCTTCCAGAGCCTTCTGGAGACTTTGGAAGAGAAGTGAGTCTCTCACACACACACACACACACACACACACACACACACACACACACACGCACACACATCACTTTTTTCCTCAATCCCCTATGTTCCCTTTTTTTACATCCTGTACTCTTTTCCTATCCCCCTGTACCCTTTTTAATCCCATCCCTGCACCTTGTCCTTCTCTCATTCCTGCATCCCATCCCTTCTTTCATCCCTGCACCCCATCCCTTCCTTTATCCCTGCACCCCAGCCCTTCTTTCATCCCTGCACCCCCATCTCTTTTTTCATCCCTGCACCCCCATCCCTTCTTTCATCCCTGTACCCCCATCCCTTTTTTCATCCCTGTACCCCCATCCCTTCTTTCATCCCTGTACCCCCATCCCTTTCATCCCTGCACCCCCATCCCTTCTTTCATCCCTGTACCCCCATCCCTTCTTTCATCCCTGCACCCCAACTCTTCTTTCATCCCTGCACCCCCATCCCTTCTTTCATCCCTGCACCCCCATCCCTTCTTTCATCCCTGTACCCCCATCCCTTCTTTCATCCCTGCACCCCCATCCCTTCTTTCATCCCTGCACCCCCATCCCTTCTTTCATCCCTGTACCCCCATCCCTTCTTTCATCCCTGCACCCCAACTCTTCTTTCATCCCTGCACCCCCATCCCTTCTTTCATCCCTGTACCCCATCCCTTCTTTCATCCCTGCACCCCCATCCCTTCTTTCATCCCTGCACCCCCATCCCTTCTTTCATCCCTGCACCCCCATCCCTTCTTTCATCCCTGTACCCCCATCCCTTCTTTTATCCCTGCACCCCCAACCCTTCTTTGATCCCTGCACCCCCATCCCTTCTTTCATCCCTGCACCCCATCCCTTCTTTTATCCCTGCACCCATCCCTTCTTTCATCCCGGTACCCCCATCCCTTCTTTCATCCCTGCACCCCCATCCCTTCTGTCATCCCTGCACCCATCCCTTCTTTCATCCCGGTACCCCCATCCCTTCTTTCATCCCTGCACCCCCATCCCTTCTTTCATCCCTGCACCCCCATCCCTTCTTTCATCCCTGCACCCCCATCCCTTCTTTTATCCCTGCACCCCCATCCCTTCTTTCATCCCTGCACCCCCATCCCTTCTTTCATCCCTGTACCCCCATCCCTTCTTTCATCCCTGCACCCCCATCCCTTCTTTCATCCCTGTACCCCCATCCCTTCTTTCATCCCTGCACCCCCATCCCTTCCATCCCTGCACCCCCATCCCTTCTTTCATCCCTGCACCCCATCCCTTCTTTCATCCCTGTACCCCCATCCCTTCTTTCATCCCTGCACCCCCATCCCTTCTTTCATCCCTGCACCCCCATCCCTTCTTACATCCCTGTACCCCATCCCTTCTTTCATCCCTGCCACCCCCATCCCTTCTTTTATCCCTGCTCCCCCATCCCTTCTTTCATCCCTGCACCCCCATCCCTTCTTTCATCCCTGCACCCCAACCCTTCTTTCATCCCTGTACCCCATCCCTTCTTTCATCCCTGTACCCCCATCCCTTCTTTTATCCCTGCACCCCCAACCCTTCTTTCATCCCTGCACCCCCATCCCTTCTTTCATCCCTGCATCCCATCCCTTCTTTCATCCCTGCATCCCCATCCCTTCTTTCATCCCTGCATCCCCATCCCTTCTTTCATCCCTGCATCCCATCCCTTCTTTCATCCCTGCATCCCATCCCTTCTTTCATCCCTGCATCCCATCCCTTCTTTCATCCCTGCACCCCCATCCCTTCTTTCATCCCTGTACCCCCATCCCTTCTTTCATCCCTGCACCCATCCCTTCTTTCATCCCTGCACCCATCCCTTCTTTCATCCCTGTACCCCCATCCCTTCTTTTATCCCTGTACCCCCGTCCCTTCTTTCATCCCTGCACCCCAACCCTTCTTTCATCCCTGCACCCCCATCCCTTCTTTCATCCCTGCACCCCCATCTCTTTTTTCATCCCTGCACCCCCAAACTCTTCTTTCATCCCTGCACCCCCATCTCTTTTTTCATCCCTGCACCCCCATCAATTCTTTCATCCCTGCACCCCCATCTCTTTTTTCATCCCTGCACCCCCAAACTCTTCTTTCATCCCTGCACCCCCACCCCTTCTTTCATCCCTGTACCCCCATCCCTTCTTTCATCCCGGTACCCCCATCCCTTCTTTCATCCCTGCACCCCCATCCCTTCTTTCATCCCTGCATCCCCATCACTTCTTTTATCCCTGCACCCCCAACCCTTCTTTCATCCCTGCACCCCCATCCCTTCTTTCATCCCTGCACCCCCATCCCTTCTTTCATCCCTGTACCCCCATCCCTTCTTTAATCCCTGCACCCCCATCTCTTCTTTCATCCCTTCACCCCCAAACTCTTCTTTCATCCCTGCACCCCCATCTCTTTTTTCATCCCTGCACCCCATCCCTTCTTTCATCCCTGTACCCCCATCCCTTCTTTCATCCCTGCACCCCAACCCTTCTTTCATCCCTGCATCTCTTCTCTTCGTTCATCCTGTCATCCATCCCTGTATCCCCACCCCTTCTTTTATCCACTCTTTCATCCCTGTACCTGTTCAGTCACACCCCACACCTGTAACCCTTCCTTTCCTCCCCGGCTGCTCTCTGTCCCTTTCTCTTCCACTGGACCACTTCCCTTCCCTCACCCACTTTACCCCCACCCCCACCCCCCTCCTTCTGCCTCTCTTTTCTTCTGCACCATCTCTACCGTTCGTTTCTGATCCTTCTGCCCTTTAGACTGACTTATCTGATTTTCCTGACTAGAGCAAGAAGGGTAGTTCACACAATTTGTGTGTGTGTGTGTGTGTGTGTGTGTGTGTGTGTGTGTGTGTGTGTGTGTGTGTGTGTGTGTGTGTGTGTGTGTGTGTGTGTAAAATTCACCTCTGGTAGTCACCAGGCATCACTAGAGATGAGTTTCTTGGAAGCAATCCTAATGAATCACATGCAGGACCAGAGACGAATTTCATTATAAAGTGGGTTTTTTTAATCAGAGATGACCGATAACAGTGAGCTCTTATGAAACCCAAAGCTTCCTCCTAGTTGAACCTGTCCATGCAGATGATTACTGTGAGTGCTCATCTTTAAGCTTTTTTTTTTAACCTTTTGAAATGAAACACGACTTGGTTCAGCAAGAGGATCGGATTGCGTATGATTGATAAGGATTGCTTCTGTGAAATCCACCTCAGGTCTATATGAAGGAGCTGGTTGCCAGAGGTGAGCGTTATGTGATGGGTGCCTGCACTGTGGATGGGCACAATGGTGGAAAGATTCATGGAAAGAGATGACCAAACCATTGACTCTATATTGGTTTTTAAATTTTTAAAAATTATGTTTATTAAAGTAGGATGCTGCTTTTGGCTGTATTTTTATTCACTTGTATGGAGAAGTTTTCTTTTGGCATATTTGTAAGGAATCGAAGAATTTGGCCTCTTGATGTTAAGTAGCAATTGCACATTGGCAAATGATAATGGAAGTCTTGTATAGTTTTTGTTAAGAGGAAAATTTTGCAATGTCTTTTAATGCAATGTGTGGTGTGCTTTTTGTAAGGAGGATTATGGTATTTTCTTGTGACATTCTTATGCAATGAGCTATAACTTTTGAGGATGAAAGCTTATATCGATTGACAAAATGGTTGCTAGGTCCCCCACCCACCCACTTCCTTTCACCTCAAAATCTGAGACAAGAACTGTCATCATGAATATGTGATATAAAAATATTTGAAACATTTTCAGGAGGAACGAAGCCGCTAGCAAGCCCCGCAGTGAGCACGTTCCCAAGCGGGTGTCGTCGTTCCGTCGTAGCGAGTCCCCCTCCTCTATGTATGACAGTCCCAATGATGCAGACTTTGGGGGCAACACTGGCAGCTACAACTTTGGACAGCCTCCCCCTTACTCACAAGGTGAGAAGTCTACCAACTCTGCTGTTGTGCTGCCCTGCCTTCTCTGAAAGCAGCCTCTGACCTTTTTAGGCCTCCACTGAGAAAACTGCTCTCTGTACTCCATGGTGGTGGTAGTAGTCCGCAGTAAATGTACCGAAGAATGTTGCTGCTCGGCTTTCTAGTCCCTGTCGTGCAGTTTGAAGTGGGTACCCACACTTGTGTAACTGCTCAAGTCTTGGGCTGAAAGATCGATGCCAAGAGCAGCAGGAGAATGCATCAACAAGTGGGGTAGCTTTTGTGCTCTGTACTTGGGGAAGAAAGGGAATCAGTGGGCATGCTGAGTGTTGAAACACTGACTGTGACTAACAGAAAGACTAGACAAATGATTTAACTTAAGTTGAAAATATGGTGGGATGTGCATTCATGCTGTGATCTACTGACTTTTTTCTTATCCACATTAGCTCATATGAATACTTCTGAATGTGACGTAGAAAAGCAGGTGGTGAGGTTAGAGCTGTGGGGTCTTCAGGCTTGATGGTAGAAGGGCACAGGTATGAGACAAGTTGTAGCTGCTTTCCACAACTGTATTTACCAATGGGTACAGGCGTTGCTGGCTGGTCTGAGGGCAGATTGTAGTGGCCTGGACCTAACCAAGACCATGGTGACAGTGGTCTGTCAGACTAGTAGTCTCTCAGACTTAAGTAACATTCGTCTCCCAGACTGGCAGACAGTTCCCTCTTGATCAAAAGGATGTGTGGGCCCCAGAGGAGCCAAGCTGGGGATCGGCCTTCAAATCTCAGCCTGTCTCTGAGTTAGTGTTTCTTAGTGACCAAAAAAGGCTTATTACTCCTCCATACTTATAAATTACTTGTTTGAAGTGTTGCGTTGTTTAGCACAACAAAGTCTATCAAGGGAATATTGCACCAACGAAATCAGGTGTCTTAATTTAGAGGAGGCAACGAGTTTATCAGTTAAACATAACAATTCAGATTTAGCACCAGCAATGATGCCAGGGGAACGGTCTCCAGTTCAAACCTCAAGTTGATGGAACAAGTGATGGGACAAGTGATGGAACAAGTGATGGAACAAGTGATGGAACAAGTGATGGAACAAGTGATGGAACAAGTGATGGAACAAGTGATGGAACAAGTGATAGAACAAGTGATGGAACAAACAGCTGCAAGACAAATGGACAGCCAACATATGGAACATGAGGGAGAGAGAGAAGACGTGATTAATCCAACTAACAAATCATGCGAAAGACAGCTGTGTGACCCTTCCAGACTAGCAGAAGAGAGGTGTGTAGTGACTGTTCATGCACTATGTGCATTTAACTCACAGGACTCACAGGACACATGATAGACATAACCATTGAAGGGAAAACTGAGATAATTTCTAAAATCATAAGTTGATGATAAAACAAAATTCAAACCATGAAAAATTTATATAGGTAAATCTAGCATTGCTAATCTAGTCACTGCATCCAATGGGCTGGTGTCTCACAAATGAAAGGGCAAGTTGGTGTGGTGATAGGTTTTAGATCCTGCGGAAGGGTTTGATTTTGTGCAATAGTTTGCTGTCTGGCCATCCATACACACATCAGTAAAAGCTGTGATTTTAGGAGAAATAGAAGTAACTATCTTGGTGACATGACACTCAGCTTGTTTCCAGAACAGGGCTGACAGTTTCTGCTGCAAATATGCTGCTGTTGAAAGTAATACACTAACTCCTTTGTCTCTTTATTTAATTTTGATATACAGCAACTTACTGCACTTGGTGATGTGCCTGTAGTAACTTACTAAAATTTCACTATATGTTCAGCCATTAGTGCTTCCTGGTGTGGTGATTGCAGTGTGCTACAAACTTTTGTAGTATTGATTGCTGATTCAGATTTGTGACTGCACACTGTGAGTCCCCTTGTACTAGCTTGATGTTTTGCCTTGATAGATGGCCAGTCCAAACATGATGAGGCTGGTGAGTGAATCTTGGTCTCTCTCAATGCATCCTCAGAGTTTTCTTTCAGTAGAGACCAGCGGGAATGCTTCCTGCACCAGCATGGAAGGATGAGGGCTTTTTCCTAAAGCATTTTGTTTGTCTAACCCATCTCCTCCTCCTTAATCTTGCTGTGGCATTTTATCCATTGATACGTCCTCTCCCACTTGTTCATGCAGACGTACACACACACAGAAACACACACAGGCACACACACAGGCACACACACACATACACACACACAGACACACATGCACACACACAGACACACACACTTAAACACACACTCACATACAGACACAGACACATGCACATACAGATACAGACACACACACACACACAGACACACACACACAAACACACTCTCACCACCCCACCCACCCAAACCCGACCCACCCCTGGAAAGCAGGTTGAAATCATGTTTACCAGGAAGGAGCATAATGGAGACTGGAAAGACTATTTAAAAAACTTACCCATCTGCAGCTTCCCTCTTGAGCTGCATGCTACAGTTCATGGGGGCACTTGTGCATTTTTCATCATGCTTTGGAATGGCCAGTATGTAAGGATTTGACTTGATTCACCTTGCTAACCTCAGTGCCTAACTTGTTTCTGCCCTCTCTGCCACACTCCGCCATGCAGGAAACGAAGGCTTTTACGCTTTTGAGGATATTGTGGACGGTAAGACGGGAGATTATTATAGAGAGCTGCATGCTAATTGAATATTGTCATGCATGAGTAAACTACTATGTGATCTTGTTCAGTAGCATGCATTTTGTTTTCTAGTGATTTTGGAACGTTTGGATTTTTACTTTATGAAGTGTTGGTGTGGAATGTTAGAGTTCTGGTAGACGCCCACCTTAAGTGGTGGGTTGTTGCTTTGGTTGCACCTGCTGTATTGCTGTATGGTTTTCTTTGATTTTTGTCTAATCTTTGGTGATTTTCTTTTTTTACCTTTTTTTAAATATAAAGTTTTAGGAGAGAAAAAAATCATTTTTGACTAGTACATGCTTTTGCTTATAACATGTGTCAGGAATCGCATTTTCTTTAAAGGAATAAACCGTCTGTCTGTCTTTCTTGTATTCCAACTTTTTTCTTTTTTTGCTTCCTCAAACTTCTTTCACTTTACGGTCCTGATTGTCCCGCATTTTTTCATTGTTCCTTTTCTGTTCCCTGTCTCCTGAATAATCATGTTGGATGAAACAGAGGTGTTGTTTTAGTTTTCTTCAGGTGGTCACAGGACTGCCATGTTTTTTTCAATGCCATAGTGTGAGTGTAAGCGAGTCATTGGAATCTTTTTCTCACTGTCCTGCAGTCATTATTATTTCTTCGTGTTCATTCCTTGTACTTGGTTTATGTTCTCTTACTGTGTCTGGTTTGCATTATTTTGCCAGCTTACACTTCTAACTTTTACAGATTGTCTCACGTTGTCTGCCTTAATTGAACAACCAATCTCTCTCTCTCTCTCTCCATGGAGGTCTGAGTGTCTATATCATCTAAAACTTCATTGCTTTTGAGGAAGCCCTATATTTGTGTTCTGTCTCTTTGGGGTGAAAGGACATTGTATGGTAATCTTCCTGTGTACTCAGTCACTCACTTTGCATTTGCTGTAAATTCTATTCCGAATTAGTTTCTTGCATCATTTTAGGGTATTTTTCTTCCCGTGTGATGGTGATGCCACATGTACATTTAGAGTCATTGCAATATAATACAGTCATTAATGAACGTTGAACCCTACAAATTCTTACATCTGAAATTCCAGGGAGTGTTGACTAGTGATGTGTATTCGTGTGGACTTACATGAATGTTTGAATGATTTGTCATCTGAGAAGACATATTTCAGTTTCCTTTTTTTCACGTTGCTAATGCGAGCCTAAGAGCACTGATGTTTTCTTTTTGCATGTCAATCCTGGCCTCTTTATGTTAGTATCTCACTCCTGTCTCGATAGCCCCTTTCTGTGATGTACTCTTTGTAGTAAGTCTCTCGGTTCACACTGACCTCAGTCCATCTGCAGCATCTTCTGCTGCAGTGCATACTTACACCCATGGTGATAACTGTCTTGCTTACACTTTCACATCAGCAGACTGCCACATGCTAATGCTGACTTGCTTCTCCACTTGCAGCTTCTGGCAAGAAGCAGGCCTGTGCGGAGGCTCTCTTTGACTTCGATCCAGAGAATGAAGGGGAACTGGGATTCCAGGAGGGCAACATCATCACCCTCCTCAGCCAAGTGGACGACAACTGGTTTGAGGGCTCCCACAATGGCCAGACTGGCTACTTCCCCATCAACTACGTCAAGGTGCTGGTGCCTCTGTAGACATCGCTGGCCTGGACCTGCTCCCTGGCCCCCACTGGACCTGTATCCGTGGCCAAATGCCTTGTCAGGGACTGGTGGCAGGAGTGAAGACTCCATACCTGAGAAATGCCTGGACTCTCTCTCATGCTATTCCAAGTGTAGGAGGATGGGGTTGATATCCCAAGTGGGCTTGCCTTGCTGCAGAGGCCATGGAAAGTCCTCCGCACAAAGGCAAGGTCTGGTTGCTTTGGGAGATGAGTTCACATGTAACAACAGCTTTTGGGACTGGTGCCAGTGTCAGTCTGTATGGAAGGATTGGGATACGACCATGAAAACCAGAACACAACTTGCTGTGGTAGATGGGGGATTGTTACTTTGTAGATTTCTCCTGCCTGCCTGCCTGCCTTCCCCCCCCCCCCCCCCCCCCCCCCCCATCTTTTAGAAAGTGTAGAACCTGTAGAGAATCCATGTGCATTCTTGCACATGGTTTTGTCTGATTTGAAGGGAGATTGGGTGATATGGGTTGACCCCCTGTATGTTAGGGGTGTTACAAAAGAAGTCAGTAGGTACAGTGTGCTGGCTTCAATGGTGCATAGCAGGGTTGTGGAGATAGAGAACTTCTGAGGCATCTTTTAGATTTTTTTTTTCTTTCCCCCCCCCTTTTTTCCTGATGGAGATTTGCTCATTTCATTGTTCCCCCACACTTTGTGAACATCTGTGATTAGCTCTTGAGATGAATTGCATTATGCTCTGTTTTCAAATTTTCTTTCTTTTTCTTTGGGTTTGAATTGTATTCTGATGTGTGCAGCGTTTTCCCCTCATTCATCATACACAACTTTCACAGATCAGATTTCATGAGTTTGATTGTACCAAAACAAAACAAAATTCTTGTAATCTTTCTGAGAGTAATAGTCTCCACAATATCATGCCTTTTATAAGTGAAGGGTTCATTTGAAATGTCAGCATCACAGTGTTGTTTACTGCACTATTTTCTTCATAAAGCTATTAGTTGGCATAGTAGTTTGTCTCCTCTCTCCATGGAATCCTCTCAGACTGAATTTGCCATAGTTCCTGATAGTCCCAGAGTTTGTACTGTATGAGATGGTAGTGCCTCACTGCATTCAGGCAGCTTCATTTTTTTTTCTTGAGAGTTTTAATTGTATATCTTAGGGATCACTAACAAGTTGTCTTGATCCTCTGTGGATCAGGCTGTATTCTTGTAAATCATGTAGACTATATACCCTTGCATACCTATCACATACACATACTCATAGGAAATGTTAATCTTAGGATGCCTCTGTCAGTATAGAGTAGGATGAGGTTGTATTCTAGCAAAGCACTTGTGTAAGCTTGCAGTTACTGCAGGCAAGGCATGTTGGAGTGGTTTGAGTTGGGTGCTGGCTGGAGTCCAGTGATGCTCTGTCTGTGGATTTGGACTCGTGAAAAACTGAGATAGAATCCTGCAGTCCCAAGAGATGCTGCCCTTGGGATGCTGCTGCTGTCTGCTCAGGGAGCAACGTCTGTCATCCATCCTTCTGCAGCCATATCCTCCTAGAATGACTACTGTGCATGGCAGACTGCACAAACGCCATCACCACCACCACCACCATCGCTGTGCTGGTCTGTTCAGTGGCCTTTGAAACGAGGTGCTCTGCATCAACAGCTTCCCACTCCAGTATGCAAGGAAGGGAGCAGGTTACAAGTGTCGTGCCCTATTCCTTTGTGATACTTTAATTCCCTCTATGGACACCTGTGTGCACACCTGTCTGTGTGTACACCTGTAGGTACTGGGTACTTTGTAGGGTGTGTCCTGATTATGAGAGTGTAATTCTGTACATGATCATGGGGGGAAGAGTCCTGGTGTTTTTCGAATGATGTATTGATGCTGCTCTCATGATATTCACATTTTCTAACCAAAGCAAAGATACCTACCAGGCAGGTAACATGGCAAGAATTGGAAGACTTTGAACTAAACACTGCTCCTTCACGTGGAAGATCTGATACTGCTGTACCCAAAGCTACATTTTAAAGGCAAAATTCTTGTAGATCAGTTCAGAGTTGTTCACTTTTTTAATATCCATTCTGACTTTAATGTTCACCTTTGGCAAGCTTGCATTTGTGCGAATTTTTCTTCATTGTCAGATCAGGAGAAACTAAATTAGTGAAACAGAGATGTTGTTTTCTTCTTTTTGTAATCTGTTGCTGCTTGTTACCTCTGTAGTGCCGGTTGTGGCATGAATGCCTTTTCTTGATGTCTGCCAGAACAATAAAGATGACATTAGATTGTGCAAGTATTCATCACTCACTTTTCCTTCATATTTTTCTTAGGTGTTTTAACATTAGAGCAATGAGAATGTGATGAAAATCATTTTTGTTGGGTCTTGATCCACACTGTTGTAAAGAGTGAGCATTATATGGTATTACTTTAACATAACTTTTAGGCTGCTGAAATTCATCTGTTGAGGGTACTGTATTGTAGTGTGAAGAGAAAGTAGGCTATTCATTGCACCAATATGCACAATGTTTTCTGATAAATTATTCAGAGAAAGTTGGTGAAGAAGCCAGTTTTAAGCAGTCTTCATTTTACTCCTCTCTTGTCATCTTGAATGTAATTGTGAAGATTCTTTATGAGAGATCGGTTGAGATCTCCAAAATAGCGTAGATGATGTGCAGCACCAGCATCAAAGTAATTATTACAGCAGTTATAATCTGCATTAGAAAATGAATGGTGCCAGATTCACTAGTGTATGTGTAGTTGGTGTTTCTTGTGTCTCAGGAAGTACCATCTTTCATCCATATAACCTTGGCAGTCACTGTCATTCTGTGTTGATAGATGAGTCATTATTCTCAGCAGATTTCAGGGTGTTTCAACTGTGTAGTTGATGAAGTATTTAGGTAATGTTGAACTGTTGACCTCATCGATGTAGATGTGGCTGCAGATTTTGGTGTGAAGGGTTGTGTAGTCATTTTGAAGATACTAGTATTCAATATTCCTCTCAGAAATGTATTAGTAAGACAATATTTTTTATGAGCTTAGTGTTTGCTGATAATTTGAAAACTAGCTTTTGCCTAATTTCTTCCTCTCCATCAGTGGAAACAGAAATCAGGTCTTTCCTGTAGTATTATGTTGATCATTTTAATTTTAAGACAAAAGTCAATTTGCTGTAGGTTTACTTGCAGTTGAATTGGGGCTTACTTGAGACTAGAATTGTATTCTTTACCTTGTATTCTTTCTTACGATGAAGGAAGTGCATATTTTGAAGCTTTGTGATACGGCTGTTAGAATATTTTCTTACTTGTTATTGCCAAGTAAAAGTGAATGGTTATTTCAAGTTAGGGTTTTACCTGTACATTAATGTCATCATCGATCAGTACAGTATTGTTTGATGGCATGAGAGACTAGCTATTCCCAAGATGAAATTCTTAGATTAAACCATGCCACTCAAACTCTGCAGTGGCACCACCCGTACATGAGCATTTTCTCTTGCTTTTCATCTGCATGACCAGTTGATGAATTGGCTCGTAATGGTTGGAGGAAGACAAAAAAGTGTGTGCTCTGCTCTCTTCGTAGTTGGGATTTCAGAGGACTCACTAATGTATAGTTCTGGTTTGCTGATCTGGGAGTGATAGAAATATATTTGGGAATGTACAATAAACTTCCCTGTAAATCAAGACTCTGGCTTTCTATTTCCAGAATGTTATTATTATTGTGGGTTTTTTAATGTTGAGGATGTAATCTGGACAATGTATGAAAGCTAAATTCTTGTTCCACTGTAGACAAATATGAGACTGAGAAAGTTGCATAGCATCCAGTCAGCTTCTGAGAAATTTGTTTTATAACTTGCGGTATTGGGTGATACATCCACAAATAATATTGAGTGGTTATTAAAAAGGTGTGTCAGTCTATGTGTTGTAGTTGTCAAAGTGAAAATATTGGTGTTAATTGAAAAGCAAGGGAGGAAAGATAGATTGTTTTCATGTAGTTCTTGACTGCAACGATTCCAATGCCTCAAACAGATCTGACTATCTGCTAAATGAATTTTTGTGTGAACCTCTGGACAGGTTAATTCGTGGTGTTCATGTATAGATGTGCAACATTTCTGCAGAGGAAGCTTGCTGCAGATTTTGCTTTTAAAGAAATGTCAATGTGCATGCCTCTCTTTTTGAAAAGGATGTATATGTTTTTACGAAGGCTTTTGATTCCATTCTTCATATTTCATAAAGCAAGCAAGTACTGACTTCTGCTTCTTGGATGCAGGTAGTCTGTACTGGAGATGAGAAAAGATGCAGACAGACAGGGCATAGGCTGTTGCTACCTCTCGGGAAGAGGTGACAGATCTGGTTAGCGTTGGGTTGATCTTGAGTCAGTCTGACTAGGAGAATTTATTTACTGTATTAGTGTATAGCACATTCACATTGATTTGCACTATTGCCCCCAAATTTCTTTTCTTTTTTTTACACACCTGACTCTTGATATATCATTTTTAGAAACTAATAGTATCTGTTAAAGTCTTGTTCAGTTAACCTTACTTGGGAATATGACGGAGTATTGATTTTGTTACTTGTTGAATAGTTGAGACACTTATAGGTATTGTGAAAAGGTCATTCTGCTGGTGACTAATTTAGAAGACCTAGTACCAATAATATATTGGAATCCTTGAAGGTTGACAAAAAACTAAGAACTCATCCATGAATTATGTGATGCCAGCAGAGGCTGGTGTGGTTTGAACTTCTATAAAGTATTCCTCTGAGGTCTAGACACCTCATTTTAGAATGACGTCTTGTTGGAGTTCACCGTCTTATAGAATAGTTGTACAATTGATTCCCCATTCCACACCCTCCCCTCCCACTTGTGAGGGAGCTTTTATATCTCTCAAGTGATGTTAGTGATGATGATAAGAGGCAATGTGGTGTGTGTGCCAGCATGACTGTGTTAGTCATCTAAATTAGGCACTGCACTTTCACCAGATATTGTGTCTTGTGATGCATTTCCTCCACAGCCAGTTGCAACAGCATATCTTTTCTTCTTCTCCTTTTTCCTTAACCAAGTCACAGTAGCACAGTGAAATGGGTAAAGTGAACCTGAATGTCATCTTCAAATTATAAAGTAGGTTTTAGTCCAAGAAAATATGACGAAGTTGGTAGGTTAGCAAGTCTACTTCCATCAGATAACTCTTCTTACCCCTTCCATTACTGTACATTTTTCACTTGATGAAAAAATTGTGCTTTCATATTTCCAGTCATGATTTGCCGTTTTTGCAAAACTTATTCGCATTATCTGCTTTGTGCCAACACAATCACATCCCATGAACATTTTTGAGTTTGCATTACGTATACTTGGCTTTTTTACTTGTGGGATTTTTTGCAATTTGTGTCCAAGGTTTTGCCACTTTATTTTTGTAAAGTTGAAACATTTTATTTTGTTAGCTCGCTGGGCAACCATCCACGAGTTGGCAATCATGGAAGTAGAAATGTACAGAAATGTTCTTTTCATTCTGTTTTGGTTGCACAGGGCTTGATATCAAACCAATCTCATCAAGCATTGACAAGGATATGGGAGATGCATGTGTTCTTGAGTTTCCTCCTTTGAAGTGTAGGATCAGAAAGGCACAGCCTGAAGAGAAAGAGGTTGCAAGTTCTGTGATAATTTCATTCTTCATTTACAGCATTGTCTTGGACTGTAGCAGAGGTGTTGGCAACTAGCTTGTGTAACGTTAGTCTTTGGATAGGCCTGAGGGGTTGCACTGGGCTCTATGGTCGCAGTGTTGGTAGACTCTCATCACAGTTGAAGGAGTTAGTAGGGTCTGGTAGGCCGGTCTTGTTGGCTGGCCCATCAGAGTGCAATGACTTCTATGACATGCAGTCCCAATTCGACTCGTCTTCAGGCTCTCATTGCTCGACAGATTTGTTGGTCCTTGACATTCTGCCTGGTTTGCAGGCTTGTAAATGCTTCCATTACTTGTTCCTGGAATTTTTTCAAGTGTCCATAGTGTTTTTTACATCTGCTTAGCAGATTTGGCATATGATAATGTCTGAAGACTTTAAGTACTGCATTGGATCATCAGAGAATGACAACACTGGGTATGGATGATATGCACAGCAGAATCACCACAGCCATTTGATTTTGGGATTGGTATATATTACCAAATGTAGACTGATGAAATATGTGTATTCTGTGGAAAGTGCAATTCTGATTAATATGTTTATTGGTACCATTTATTGCACAAGAATGGCCGTGGTATATTTCTCTATTGTAAAGATTAACTGAAGTGAGTATTGCTAGGCTTGAATGCTGCCCAGGTGTTAAATTTGGTTGGCTTAGAATTTTTGGCTGTTCTTTTGGGATGCCTATGAAGGGACTCATCAATGGTCGTCATCATCACAGCAAGTCTTGAACTCTGCAGCTACACCATCTCGAATGAAATGGGTTCAAGGGATTTTGATAATGCTTGTAGGAATATTCATCAGAGTTGGGCTGCTTGTTGAAACTGCTTGTTCATAATATACTATATGTACATGAAATGGTTGTTATGCATCTTCAGTGTAAATAATCAATCATACACAAATTGTGAAAAACTCCCAAGCTCCTTGTTTTTTGTTGTTGTAGCCATTGCTACATCCATCTGTTGCTAGTAAGTTCTGTGCCTTACATTTTGAAAGGAAGTCTGGTGTTGCACAACATGAGGTATTACATGTACAACAACCACAGACTAGTAGAAGGATGGTGGCTGCAAGATATCAGCTCCTGTAATCCATGATGCAGCACCTCCCAAGATATGGAGATGCAAGACCATTTCTTAAAGTGAAAGTGTGTGAGACGCTCAAGATCCACATAAGATGTGAAAGTTGGCTTAAGACATGTACTGCAGCCTAAGCTTGCTGCTGCTGCATGTACCGGGCCCAACAGTTTTTGTCATTCACACCCCTTGTCTGAGCGGTGGATCCCTTGCACGTAGCATCTCTGTTGGGTCAATGCAGCACCAGAGAGAAACTTCCAACAGCCTGGTTGCTGTCAGTGGCAAGGCCACCTTGTGCATGTAAAGGACTACATGGACACAGTAAAACCCATTACTGGGAAAGCATTGCCAAGTGAAAATAGCTACACGGCTCACTCGGTGAATGCTGAAAATAACATGCACTATGTTCCTGCTCGGCCATTTATGCTTGCAACATTCACTTCCAATTTTACCATGCATCTATATGCAAAAGTGTGACCCCTCACTACAAAATGAGTGCACCTTTTGAGGTACATTTATATATCCAATCGCTGAGAGCAAAAGCTTTCTTATAGTGCACAAATTATTGAAATCAGTTCATATTTGACAGATCTGCTCAATTTACCTCTGAAGTAATAATGCCATTTTGAGATAAATGGACTGAAAGAATGAAAGAAAAATCTGTATGACTCTCCCTATCAACCAGCATTCATATGCACTGAAATTTGATGGCAATACTAAATAGTATGTGGAAAAGTCATTTGCAAAGTCAGCTGTTTGAAATATTGCCTGCTATCTCCATGGAGTCCAAGAATACACAAAAGTGAGCTTTTACTTTGGTAACCCCCCAAATTAACACCACAGTATACTTTGACATACTGATCAAGAAACTTGATTATGTCAAAATCTAAAAACAGACAGAATTGACTCTAGCCAATGATTTAGTCGATTTTTCAGTTATTTCTCAAATCGAGCTGAGGTGCTCTGCCTCATTTTGTGGCATGGAGTCACAAACATGCACCAAATGAAAGACCACATCTTATTTCAACACTTTGTTCTTTATTCTGTAAACAAGACCTCACAGGATCCTGCGAGTTTATAAATGTAAAACAAATAGCCTCTACTACCAGTACACTACATATACACAAGATGACTTTGAAGTACATGTACAACAGTTTGAGATGATGGACATGAGAATATCACTACAAATGGTCTTTACTACATCTCCCACAAATCTGTACACTTACAGAGCGCACACCGACTTATAAAATGGCATGCAAAGAAAACTTATACTAGAGGCAATGAAACGGCATTACGTCCACATAGAATGAAATCACATTTGATTTTGCAAATAAAAAGCAGAGCAAAAGAAGACCAATGAGATAGACATCTGGTTTTCAGACAATGAATCCGGGGCTGACATAATGCAAAATGAAAAGGAAACGATGCAGGGGGAGGGGGAGAATAGCCCGATGAGAAGCTGCCAACCAGACTGGGAGACCTGCCAAGGCAGGCTAGATCTTGGAACCAGGTGCAAGGCAGTCGAGCTGCCTGGCCGCCGCTGTCCTCGCCACCTGAGTCGGCCCGAGTATTTCCGCATACTGCAGGGAGAAGTATTCGGCATCATCACCAGGTGGCATGTATATCATCTTGTCAAGAAAGGAGAAAATGACCCCCCCTAACTCTACACAAGCACCATACCTACCATCACACTCCAATATAGTAATGATTGCCAGAGACAAAGAATGTCCATCCTACTCAACAACAATTGTCAACATTTATATAAATGTACCTGGTCAAAATTGCAGCAAACAACAAAGACAGTGTGCTGGCAGACACTGTTCATGAATACAAGGAAGCAAAGAGCATTGCTAGGTTAGGAGGTTAGGAGAAGACATGGCCCCATGTAGAAGAATCAAATGTTGAATTGAGGGAGTACATATACATAATACAGTTAATAACTGATACTCACCATCCCTCCTCAATCGCGGTTATTGCTAGAGCCACTTTGATTCACTGCTGATAATCTGGAACAGACAAGTCAGTCTTGACAAGTCAGCTGCAGATATAAAATACCCAATCAATTCCATTTCAATATGCAGCAGCACTGATGCACTGGAAATGTCATCTGATCTGATCTTTGGTGCATTTTTGTTTCAACAATATTTTCAACCACTGAAATGAGTGCTTAAACCAAACCTAGTGCACAAAAACTTAGCAAATACAGAAAGCATGATATCCACCCCTGTCCACCAGTTTGTGCTGAATGGTTTCATACAGCAGTGATTTCAGAGCAGCAGCCAAAAGATGAATGTTGGGTCAACCGAAACCACAGGACAAACGATGCCAATAAACAGGATGGCTTTATCCCTACATGACACGTGGGCATCCATTATTGGGAAAGATGAACCCAAACCAAGCCATTGTGAGCTAATTGTGCAATCAATTGGCCAAGTTTTAGAAATAGAAATTAAGCAAAATATTATCGCATTACAAACGTTAATATCTGCTTACAAGCTGATCAGTTAAGTTCATTTCCAATAGCTGCAAAACAATTTCTTTGTCTTGGACTTCTTTTTTTCTATATCAATTTTGTTCACACATGAAATTTTTAATTTTGCAACAGTAGGGACCTAGGGTGCTGAATTCAGATGAAAAATCATCAGAACTCACCCGAGTATTTCTTCACACTGCAAGTATTGCAGGTATATGAAAGAGAGTAGAAGCAAAAAAGCATTAAAACAAAACTCCAGAAACGTCTTCTGATATGGGGTGGGGAAAAAAGCACTCATGTGTTTAAGGTATGTGACTTGGAACTTAGAGAAGTTCTCTTTCATTCAGATAGTAAAATGAAGCTTAGACCCATCATCCATCTGTGAGATGACTCGTCTTATCTCAGAAAAGAAAAGGGAAAGATCTTTTTAAGTTGTGAACTTTGCCTACTGTCACAATTCAAAGAGACTTGGTGCTGCACGACTGGAGCAGCTCAAGCCCCAGGGCTCCAGGGTAGTGGCCACTGCCCTCACTATCTACAAGTGGTTTTCAACATGGAGGACCAGGGTTGATACCAAGCTGACAGAAGTGCTGAATCAATATTCTCTCTCCCCTCCAATGTTTCGTTCAATAAGGAGAAAACAATTACAGGTCTTCAAGACAATTTCCTTACCTCACTTTCTGTCTGCCCATGTAAGGGCACAAATGAGCAACATAACATGGAAGAGCCAACTAAGGATTACGCAACACGTTACCCTCTGTGGACACAAGGCAGTCCTTTCAACTGCTCAGCCCCTTGAACTAAATGTGTAATCAAGATAAGAGCAGCAATCACTGAACAACACAAGACAGATGCAAAGGGCACTGCACAGCACCCATGACTAAATGCAAGGAAGCAATGTGCCAGTCTTTAATGTTTGTCTTCTATTCAGAGAAACTTTTCCAGGACAGCATCCCCGAGAGAAGGCCAACTTTATTGTGTTTAGCCCAAACTCTGTAGAGTCAAGTTCCAAACAAGGGCATTGTGAGAGCCCTTACTCGATCTCAGTGTTCCAAGACTGTAAACGGCTGGCGAGTAGATGATTAGTGAGAGACAAGGGGTTGGTCAGTGGATGAGTTCAGCAAGCTGAGAGGCACATCCTTGATCAGAGAAGACGGTGATTCATTGTTACCATACACAAAACAACAAAATCACTAGTCTTCCAGACCAAGGAGGGGAAATTAGTAAGCAGCATTCCAACTCCAGCAATCCCAGGCCGTTGGCAGGCAGGCTATTTGGCAGGCAAGGCAGCAGCAGGCAGGCAGGCAGGCAATGCCAGAAGTGTGTAGCAAGCATGTCATCAAACGAGCACCAGTTCCAGCAAGTCAGTGGAGCACCCAAAACCCAGCAACGCACACCAGAGCTCTAGCAAAGTGTAGCTACCCCAGCACCAAGGTTTAGGAAGTATGGTCAAGAATTGAAAACCCATCACAGAAGTCCAGTAAAAATCAGTACTCCAGCAGCCGGTCTAGCAAAACAGAGACATAGCAGCACCAGAGTTTTGCACCACTGAAAACTCATTACCCAAAGTTCCAGTAAAAATCATTCAGCAGCCAGCCTAGCCAAGAGTAGATGTGCCAGCACTCAGATCTTAGAGTCTGGTAGAGTTGAGAACCAAACAACGAATCTAGAGACAGTCAAGCCCACAAGACAGAATCCAACACCAAGCCTTGCAAGTAAAGTAGATTCTTAGGAAGGGTGGAAGAATCTTCGGCTTATCTTGCAAGCACAGTATATGGAGACCATAACACCACCACCATCACTAATCTGTTGCGGAGAGCCAAGCACAATTCTAGTCAGTAAATCAAGCTTTGCAAGACCAGCACTCTCCAGCCAGAACAATTACTCTGGCAATTTAGAAATTGGTTCAAACTAGAAAGAGCAAGCAGTCACCAACATGCTCTCAAGAGGCCTGATTATGCTCCTAACCCAACACCATGCTGAGAAGGCCACTACAGTGAGCAGGTACGACCAACTCTTGAATCTCTATCTTGGGGGGGGGGGGGGGGGGGGGGGGAGGGAGGGACAGACCAGAGTGATATTTTCCAAACCACAGCTGTTCACATTGGGAGCTATCTAACTTCTTAATGAAACAGCATTCATGCCTTCCTAAACTCTGGCTCTCAGATCTTAATCTGGATGATCATGCATCCACAACAAATGATTCTTTGTAACTGCTTTCGATAGCTTTCAATGTGAACCGCTCCTCTGCTGAAAATGCCCATAGATCTAGCATTCATCTCATAATTTTACTTGTGTTTCAGATATCTGGTCTAATTAACAGCCTTAATTAAACCAGGGTATAGAGCACAATTTTCCTCTCAGGGTTCATTTAGATATAGAATAACCAGAAGCTGAGGATTCAATGACCTCTCATTCACAAGAATTCTCAAACTGCTCCTATTACATACCAGAAGTGACTCAGGATGTCAGTTATACACAAAGATCCTGTTGATTTACCACACCTTACTGCCCCTCTACAATTGTTGACAACAATTTTTCTGCATTTGGTCACATAGACCATGATCCAGCAAACCATCAAAAACAAATGGAGCTTGATTCCACTATGTCTGCATAGAAGTTTGAACTGACTGAATGCAAACAACAGTTGCCTAGTAGGATCTGTTCGGAAATATGTAGACATATACTTACACCCCACTGCATGCCCATGCACACAAGATGCACCTACCCACCAAAAGTTTCCACCCCATTCAAGACTGGCACAGTGCAGTGCAAAGTCCCATCTTGCCGGGACAATGCAAGTTCCCCCCTCCTCTCCAGGTAAATATGCATTTTTCAGTATCTGGTAGTTGATTAATGAAAAGGGCAGTCAGTCAGTCAAGTCAGATTGCATGTTATTTTTCTTATGCACAGCACAGCAGTCCCAGGTGTCAGTAAGAGGGAGGGAAGCCGAGCATGCAGGACTCACCTCATCTGCAGCAGGTACTGGGCATTCCGTATTTGTTCTGGGGTGCCCGTGATGGTGATGATGCGGTCGTTGGATCCATGGACAGCCTCATCTATGACAATCTGTGCCATGGACTGTCTGCGTATCTCTGTGATGCGGCTCCCACCCTTGCCTATGATGGCACCAGCAACCTGAAACCACAGTGTTCTTGTTCTTCACACATTGCATCTTCAGACTGCAATTTCTTTATTCATACAGGTTTGCCAAATTAGGGCATAAAAGTACATGAGAAGAAAAAGTAATGTGGTCTCATGAAAAGCTGCACAATTTCTCTGTCATAAAAATCTGTATGAAATGTTTTCCTACATTTTCAATACTTTTTTCTTTAGAGAAATGGATTGATAGACTGACAGAAAGATAGACAAGAATAAACCCAGAGAGAGAGAGAGAGAGAGAGAGAGAGAGAGAGAGAGAGAGAGAGAGAGAGAGAGAGAGAGAGAGACTGGCAGACAGACATACTACAGGCAGATAGGCAAATAGACAAATGTATTGACTTACATCCTTGGGAATGGTGACCTGTGTGCTTTGCTTGGGGCCATCGTCTCCAAACATCATGCCCTGGCCCCCAACACTGCCCTGTGAAAATGCCATGCCATTTAAACAATGGTCACCTTTCGCTGCAACTTGGGGCACCCAAGGTACTACCAGTAGGACTGAGTAAAATTTAATCATTGCATCAGAATACAGCTTTAGAGAACCTCTGAAAGGATAAGTCAGATTTCAAAATTGCTTCAGACCTTTTTCCTGAATATTTCTGCAGTCAATTTATCATAATAATTTTTAAATAAATAATCTAGTCAAACATACAAGTATCTAGGTTGCACAAACTGAATTGACAAACACATTATTCAAGCAAGTGACGCTGATCATTAAAATGTAGGTTGAGAAATGAAAGGTTTCTAAAGCAGCAAAATGACAGAGCTTACCATGTCATCGCCATAGTCCTGCATGCTACCGTTGTAGCCGCCGCCGCCTCCTCCTCCTCCCATTCCTGCATCAAAGAAAGGTAATCTTGTGTGCAAACAAAAGGGGTAAACCCAACTTGAATACTATGCCCATATAAAAAACATTAATAAATCCTGATGTCAATACCAGAATGAGAAAATTTATATCGATGGTAAAATTTATATGCAAGTCAATGAGACACTTCATTTGACAGGGGAAAAATATCAACATTTAGTAGTGCAACAACAAAATCCATCAACTGCCATGAAAGCTATGAATTCTAAACATTTCAGTCTTTTTGCACACTATGTTTTTAGACCACAAGAGAATTTTCATTAGAAAGTAGGGTAATTTCATTCCTATATGATGAGCTTAAGAAGTCACTGCTAACAGGATCAAAACCAACGAACTCACCTCGACCACCCAAACCACCACCATTCATAGATCCTCTGAAAAAAGGAAAGCATTCATCAGTAAATACTTAATGAGCAAACAACAGAATGTTAATCATGTGCATGTTAACAGAGCATTTTCACCAATCTCTAAGAGAATAAGCAAAAAATAAAGCGTATGATGATGATTTTTTTTCTCCAGTGTCACTAAATACCTCATACAAACTTTACACTCATAACTCCAACAAAATCTTAAACACACAAAAGCTTGTTGAGAAACTAGCCTTTCTAAAACAATAGTAATCCATGCCCAAGAACAAGAAAGATTGGTGAGGTGCCCAAGACACATTCCAGTGAGACTTCTACGAGTCCACACAGAACATTCCAAAATCAGACTGCCCAAACAAAATCAAGAATGAGAAAGTGAGAGAGAGGAGAGTGAAAGAGAGTGAGGGAAGAAAAAATAGGCAGAATGTGCCATTGTAAAGAAAAGCTATCAAAACATAGCACAGGATTTTAAACCTGACTGAAAAACCTCAAGTTAAAGCTTATCTTTCCCATGATGCACTAGCTAGATTAATTAAGGTGACAAGCAACTCTACTCAGTACACCAAACAGCCCTGACTATGAAAGGCGGATCCCAGGGGAAAATAAAGGTGAGGGTTTCTCCACAGGTGGGGGACTGCAAGGTGCAAGGAGACAAAAGGGGAAATGTTGGCTGAGACGTGAGAGTAGGTGCAAAGGAAGGAAGGAAGGAGAGGGAACTCAGGGCTCCTAGGTAGCAAAGGGAGTATTCTCTTCCACACACACCTACCACTTACATTGATTCAGGCATCCTTCATGGTTGGGGTGATTCTACATGGAAACATTATGGGGAGTGCAGAAACCCAATCAGGTTTCAAATCTAGCCTTGCTCATGATGGCTCATATAGCAGATGGAAGACTCAAACTTGGCACAATTAGCCAAGTGTAACACACTGATTTTCAGTGAGGAATCTTCTAATATATCTTCAATCAGGTTATCCACCCAGTAACACTGTAAATAAAAAGATTACAGTGAGGTCTTCCCTCACCCCCACCTAATTTTCATTCTTTTTTGACAAACAAAAATTATGAATTGAATCTGAACCTGCTAGGGAGCCTAAGAGCAAGATTGGATTCCTCGTGGGATAATGAAGTTACAAAACGTAAGGTCTCCATTTATCTACCCCCCAGGGGCCTCCCCCTCTCCCCCACCCCGGGCCTGACTCACACCCTAGTGTGTGAAGAGTAGAAGGGGGTCTTACCTCATGCCCCCACGTCCTCCCATGGCGCCACGGCCCATCTGGGGCCCGGGCCCAGCACCCATGCCAGCGGGGCCGCGCATCCCCCCCCTCATGCCTGGAGGCCCCATTGGGCCCAGGCCCCCACGGCCTCGCATACCGGGCCCACCTCGGCCGAACTCCATACCACCACCCATTCCATAGTCACTCATCCCCATCCCACCTCTGCAAAGGCCAAAACAAAGATGGTATTAGGGTGGGGACTTGGCCAGTGGGTGGGGGATGGGAGGGGTGGGGGTGGGATGGGGTGGGGTGGAGTGGGATGGGATGGGGTTGGGGAGGTGGGGAAGAGGCTGGGAGGGAGGGAGGGAGGGGGCAGGGCTAAGGGCAATACAAGGGGCAAGGGAGGGCAGGGAGCAGGTGGGGAAGAAACTGAAAAGTTAGCACACCACAGTCAGGGCTGCACATGAAAGACTTGCCCTACAAATGCCACAGCAGGAGCGGACACTGAAGGCCTTGCCATTCCTAACACTCTCCCCTCTTCCCACTGCTCAACAACAATAAACACACACACTCACAGTTAACGCCAAATGAGAAATGAATTAAATGGCATGATTTTTGGAGCAAGAAGAAGTCGAATTGAAAGGCACACAATACTTCCAATAGCCACATGTTCTGTGCAGCAGACAGCCACCTGGAGTTCACAAGAAGCAGTTCAGACATTCATCACAAAAAGGAATATGAAAGTAAAAACAAAAACAAATGAAATGTTCCTAACAACACAAAAGCAGTCTGAAAAACCCCACAAAATAATCATTTACCAAAACAAAAGGATGAAATTGTATGACGCCATGCCAGGTCTTTTCCCCTTCTTTTCCAGATAAAAACTGAGTTCCACTACAGGTTAGAACATCACCATTAAAAAAAAACTTTGAAGATGGCAAGCATCGAAAAGATTACTTTTGAATGATGCCTCATTGGAGGAACATTCATCTCAAAAACTCCAATGCCAAGATACAAGGTAAATTGGGAAATGAAAATCTCTTGAGCAAGATATTATATTACCAAAATTTGTTCAGTCCAGAAATTATAAACTTGTCATTGTTAGATTGTCAACAATTGATGACTTTGTGTGAAGAAAATATTTTTAAAATGTAAAAATTGCATTTCGTTTACAGATGTTATATTTCATGACATTCCAAGTCACACACACTTCCTTGTCCACTTTCCCGAAAGAAAAACTTATCTCGAACTGTAAATTTAGTTGGAAAAATAGATGCCATTTTAAGATAGCTTTAAAAGAAATCAGCATCACAGAGGAAAAATATCTAACTTATCTCATACAGATCAAAAGACTTTAAAAAAATCTTATTTATCAAATATATAAAAAGTAAGGAACTGAGATGGGGTCTCTCGGGAAAGCATCCATTGCACTCATTCAGACAGAAAAGCAGCTCACCCATGTTCCCCATGTTCCTTCCAGCATCAACTGAATTTCTTCCTTAAGTTGACACACGTGTCCTTACCTTTAGCCCTCACTTAGGCTTGTGACCACGGCTGTCGTCAAAGCTGAAAGCAAGACACACAAAGCAGTGCAACTCCACCAGAGAAGGAGGTCCCACGGCCGGCTTACCTTCCTCCTCTCAAGTTGCTGAGACCGCCACGTGTAAGAGGAGGAGGAGGAGCTCCACGAATGCCAGTGCCTCCAGATCCCATCTTGCCACGACCCCCCTCAGACAGTGTGTAGCCTCCATAGTCGTGGGCGTAGAACTCATCAAAGTTTCGGGGGTCATAGGGCTGGATGTGGCCTTTGGGTGGAGCCTGCACACAGAAGAAAAATCCAGAAGTTACAAAGGAAGCAGTCTGACAAATATAATGAAACTGCTCTTCTAAGCTATGATAAAGTCCTAAGGCACCATGATGAATAATTAATAAAAATGAAAATGTTCAAGTTTTGTCTTCATGGCCAAAAGAAATTCCAAACCAATTGATAAGTGATGTGGTCTGACTAACTAAACGATTGGATTGGATTGGATGGATGGTGTTTTACGGTCTATCAGCCTTTGTGACTAAAAGAAAAACTGACCATCAACATGCACCATGTTAAAATTTGGGTCAAATATCTTGAAGACAATGCAATTGAAAATTTTGAACCTCCTCATCCAGAAACTTGATCAGGATTACTGAAGGTCAAACCAATGTGTTCAGGTCACATATCACCAGTTTGCATTCCTATGCCACAAAGTTTACAAGGAAATGCCTAACTTTACACAAGACATCAAGTAATAAAGAGCTTCTTGACCATGTTGATTTATTCATGGTGCAAGTGAATGAGGGAGAAAAGCCCCAAATGAGGCCAAACAAATCAAAAAGTAAACATGAACAATTTTCTAGTATAAGAATTCCATCTCACCTAAGATACATATCATTTATGCCTTGTGGAGGCATTTAAACAGCTTTCTGAGGAGGAGAAGGACAAGGACAGGGGAGGGGGAGGGGAAGGGGGAGGGGGAGGGGGAGGAGGAGGAGGAGAAAGAAGAAGGAAGAAGAAGAAGAAGAAGAAGAAGAAGAAGAAGAAGAAGAAGAAGAAGAAGAAGAAGAAGAAGAAGGGCTGACATCCACATATCCATATTATTTTCATTTTCTTGAAACACAAACACACACACACACACACACACACACACACACTCCAAGTCATCAAAAATATTTCTCATGAAAACGAAAAACTCGAAAAAACTCAAACTAGACCAACTTCAACTGCTGTGCAGTGTCTGGACTCATCCTTTCCGCTGAAGTAGCCCTCTGCAGTATTCACTCTATCTCACTCCTAGGATAACAGAGCCGTGTGAGGACAGCCACAGAGGTTCAATTCTTACTACTTTTTGCAATTCCCACAGCTTTTCATAAGCTCAAATCAATCATTTTTATGATACTATCACATTAACATGATGAATCATTCCTCTAAAAGAGACACTGTTTTAACATGTTTTTCATGTATATAATGAACAGAAACTGGTATTTTGTCAATGAGCTTTGTAAAAAGTACAGTCGTGTAGAATTCACATGTGGCTTTTGGTTGAAAAACCATCTTATGAATGAACTTTGCAACCAAAAAAAGACAAAATGAAAGGATGAATGAACTGAAGACCAATTAGTGACAAAAGACTAGTCAAAACCATTGTCCTTTTCCTCCAAATAGTTTTCTTACCCTTCCACTCTCATCTGCAGGAGCTAAAACCGCAAAAAGCATGGGCTTTCTTGGTGCCATCACTAATCAATTTAAAGTCCAATGACTCATAGTCATGCAGGACAAAAGTAAAGTAAAAAGTGCAAAAAAAGAAAACTCCTAAAATCCACATCTCATCCCCCCCCCCCCCCCCCAACCCCAAATGCTGCCTGCAGATCAAGTTTTCCTACCTCTTCAGGGTTATTTACATGTAAAATACTTCTACTCCAATTAATGTATCATAGAGATGGAATTCCATGTCATACCTACGGCATACAAGCATATAAATGCAAGCTAGTGGTTCCAATTTTTAAAAAAATTTACATGCTGGAATTCATTAAGAAGTTGATGAAACCACTGGAAATGTTCTTTTCCTCATCTAACAAAAAGGATTTCTGAACACAAACACTCCACAATGTCACCCATAACTGTCCACGAAGAACACACAAATGAGATGGAGGGCAGGGAGGAGACTACATCCACTCACCGACTGCAACAGGTCAATGATCTCCTCAATGCAGCTCACGCTGAGGCGGGGCTTCCCCGAGATGCTGACCACTCGGTCAGTGGAGTTGGGGCAGCATTGGGAGAAGACCTTGATGTTGGCACCACTTTTCTGCAGACAGAGATGCAAAGAAACTGTAGTTCCAGATTCCACTTTCTAACATGCTGACACAATTCGATTTGCACTCTTATGCTCACACATCACACATAGATGGACTCACACACTCACACACGGATGGATTCACAGACACTCACACACACACGGCACACACACCAAAGGGGGTGGGGTGAAAATAGGCAGTATTTTGCCATAGTGAAGATTAAAGATCACAGGAGAGATTTCTTGTCAGAGTAAAATTTTAACACACAAAACTTTTTCAACAAGAGCAAAATCAATTCAATTAGAAATAGAATGGAACAAAAGACTTGCCTCTGCAATGATTCTCGAGGTCACGTGATTTCTTGTCAAAGTAAAATTGTTACAAAGAAAACGGTTTCAAAAAGACCAAAATCACTGTAGCAAGAAAAGACTAAAAATCAGCTTACCTCCCGAAGATCCTTGATTTTAAAACCAGCTCTGCCGATGATACAGCCGGCCTGGCTCTGGTGCACCAGCATGCGAACTTCATATTCCCCATCACCATGGCTGTGCTGGGTGTCAGAAAGAGAATCATCCTACCAAAATCAGCCACAGTTCATTATTTGCAGGCCACACAAAAAACAGCACACAGCACAGACCCACTTTTCCCATTTAAGTAGGTACAGGCACCTTCCATACAGCTATGCGTAAACACAAAAATTGCTTGAAATTTGGCCTTTTTTCAGAAGAGATTTCTCCATTCTCTTGTTATTCCCATGTTTAATATTGCTTGAAAAACAAAGTTTGAATCTTCTTCTATCGATTGCGGCTAATCAAAATTTATTCAAGAAAACAGCAAATTTACAATGCACACTTCAATGTCATTGCAAAATTCGATGTAACACACAGCAAAAGATGGTCATCGAAATACAGCCACGGTGTATTAGACTCGACTACGCTCCACAGTCACAGACACAGGAAATCAAAACATTTAAACGTGCATAAACGATGTCTATGGCAAAGAAAACATTTTCTTAGCGTCTATCAACACAACATGGGGCGCAGAAGATTAACAAATGAAGCGCTGCACTACATCTGTAGGTGCTCGGAAGAGGCAAAAAGCGCTCAATTCTCACCCCAACCCTAGAAAGTCCCAGGTGGGAAAGAATACATCAATTTAGGCAAGTTGTCTAAACGCAGCCGCCAGGATCAGGGGCGGGGAAAACCCCTCGGCTTTGGGTCACGGGCAGCCTCACGCTTGGCCGACGATGTGATCGCGAACGCGTTGCCCCTCACAATTGACAGCGAGATTCTCTGGAAAAGGAACTGTGTCTGGCGTGAGTCATCTGTCGACAGTGCAATCCGTTGGCCGATCTCTCGGATGAGTTCCGTTGCTGCCGGTCCGACTACTCCGGTTGTTTCAACAGCAAACGGGACGAAGTGGTACCTTTCCGAGATAGAGGCGTACTTCCTCCTCTTCGAACCTTCGGCTGTCCGGCAGGCGTTCCCTGGGTCGATAGCAGAATCTGTCATTGAAGACGGCGCGAAAGAGTCAGAGCAGGTGGCGTCCCAAACAAGTGACTTGCCGTTCTTAAAATGGGAAGACAGTCATGCCGTCGGGGCGTCGCCCATCTCCTCTGTCGAGGCCAACCGGTTCCATAACGGAGTACAGGCCTGCGGAGTCGAGCGACCGTTTGATGACATCGTTGAGAGCGGCGTGGCGTGGGAATCTCCCGGCACTGTAGCGGCATGAAAGCGGATGCAAGCCGTAGGTGTCGACCGTCTTGCCGCATCGACAGGGGTGGCTCTGGCACATCTGCTGGCCGAGGCGGAGAGAGACAGCAATCCTGAGCGTCTCGTCGTCTAGGAGGGTGCCGAGCGAAGTGGCGGGAATGGCGTGTAACCAGCATCCGCTGTTCGGTTGTGCGGCCGAGCCCAGACAAACCAAACGATGCTGGTTAAGACGGGGTCTGAGCTCGTTCGCGACAGCTCGACTGGCAGTGCGATCCCAACTGTGCTGGGATTCCGGGATATCGGCATATGGGAGCCCCTTCTGTCTCCAACGGCCGAGAGCGTCCTCTGCGTCCACTGGAGATGAATCGCCGTCCGTGTTTTGGCCAAGGATGGCTTTGACGAGCCGTTCGCTAGAGTAGACAGAGGCCAGGAAAGCAGGGAGTGCCAAGTCGCTGGCGGTCCTAAGGCCTACGCCACCCTCAGCCAGTGGTAGCGTCGCCTGTCGCCAGCCCGTGTCGTCGAAAGCGATGTTGAGGAGGCGTTCGGCGGCCTTTTTCAGGACACTGTCAAACTCGAGGAGCTCTGCCTCGGCGGTGTATGCTCGGCAGCTTCGGAGTGTATAAAGGAGTTTCGGCGCCGCGAAGCAATTCCTGAGGAGGAACAGAGCAGGATGCGAATCGAGGTATTCGAGACGGGTCGTCATGGAGCGCAGATCATCTGTCTTTTTTACTATTGTAGCCGACGTCGCGATCGCACTAATTGGTGAGCCCAGCAGTTCCAGATGGTCCAGCTCCGTCACTCGGACACCAGGCAGGACAGGTCTAAAATTGGCCAAGTGGGCGGCGAATTGCTCAGCGGGGAAACCAACGTTGACGATTTCCGACTTATCCGGGTTGACCTCCAGGCCGAGGGAGCTCAGTCTGCGAACGGCGGTTTCGACATCGTGCAGGACGGAGGCAGGGTTTCCACCAATCGTGGCGTCGTCCAGGTACCACACATTCAGGTCGGACGTGAGACCACGGGCGACTTCGTCGACTGTGGCGGCGAACAGCATAGGTCCCAAGGGGTCTCCCTGTTGAACGCCGGTAGCCGACTCGATCTCCTTGCCGTCGGCAAGAACGGTAGAGGAGCGATGATAGGCCAGGTGCACAAGTGGGTAGGCTTCCGGTGCCCGTTTTAAGCAGGCTTCGAGAAGTCGGTCTCTGCGGACGCTGTTGAATGCGTTTCTCATGTCGAGCTTCACGATGACTGCCGGGCCGGCGTCCCCGCGCCGCTCCACGAACCTGCGGACTGCATGAGCCGCACCCTCGCATCCGCCCCTCACCCCGACACCCAGTTGGACCGGCTTGAACTCAGCACTGAGACGGCGCACTATCGGTCGGCACACCACCTTAGCGGCTAACCGGCGGAAGGTATTGCCCACAGCGATGGGCCGTATCCCACCATCCTTCTTTTTGAGGGGGGTCAGGTTGGCAGCGAAGAGAAGTTGTCTGGCGACATCCGGGATGTCGGCGGCAAGGATACGATTCACCAAGTTGGTGATAGAACGACGGAGACTTGCCCCAGCTTCGGCCGTGGATCGCGAGACGAGGTCCTTGATGTGGCCAGGGCGGAGACCATCGACGCCACCACTGCTACTTCCGGCGAACGAACGAATTAATATTAATTAATATTAGTTTAATGCAAGAACACAAGTGTAAAAATTAATTAGAAAAGCAATCCCGCATGCTGAAAGCGCAGTGTGCTCCGCGCTGGCCGCCATTGGTTTTCCGTCTCGCGTGGTTGCCGGAATCGGGTCACCGAGGAAAATTCCTTTGCGTGTGTGTAAAAGTTTCATTCATGGTATGCAAATGATTTGAGGTTGAAAGAGGAATGATTCAGCTTTATTTTTGTATACTTTTTATTCTTCAATGATTCTGCGAAGTTTGTCAGATTTTCGATTAAAGACATCGCTCGAAAAACATTGAACTTTGAAGAGGATTTTCATAAAATTTAATGAATCTGGCCTACACCTTACTGGTACCGTCGGAAAGGTCGTTTTTCGCCGGTTTTAATGACATACGAAACTAAGAGCTAAGGCGCATGCGCGCAAAGCGCCAGCTCATTCAATTCGAATGTCTCAACATGGCCGACACAGAAAAATCTCTCACACCACCGGACTGTTTCACTTTGTCATTTCTCCAGAAAATTGAACAACATTTCGGTAAGTGAAGCATTTATTTAAAAAAGAAGAATCTTATGGTTGTTTTTGTCGACGGATTATTGATTATATTCCGTGAAAATATTTGAAAATGACGTTGAACTCTCAGTCCATTTTGGACAAAGATCGATTGTAGATCTGAGGCGCTGGTTGTCCTCTTATTGAAGTCACTGATTTTTTGGGGTCAAAGCAACTGGTCAAAATATTGCACCTACTGATGGAGGAAAACGTTTTAAGGGTATTTGTGTATTGATGCAGTTTGTTTTTCATAGTTTAGATGCATAAAACGGGATTTCAAACACAAGTGGTTGAACCGGAAGTTGTGAATCGAAGCCTTTCTGTCGTCTGCTACACTGTTTCCACAGAACTCAGCTAGTTGCAACTCGCAGCTAAAACATTCTTTTTTTAATATTTAAGTTCCCCATATTAGATTGAGTTACAGAATGGGATGAGAGCATTTACAAAGTATGTTTGTTGTTTTGTTTTAGAGGATGATGTTCAGTTGGAGCAGATGAGAAAGTACCCGAGTTGTTGTGGAAGAGGCCGCCGCCCCAAATTGGACCAACAACCCCTCACAGGAAAGTTGTTACTACAACTGGAACTGCTGCGTCACAGGTAAATAAACTTCATTCAAAATATAAATATTGAAGAATGTAACACTTCCAGGAGATGGTCAAGGGGTGTCTTTTCAGTGTTTTTAAGTCAAAAAGACTCAAATGATGGGAGCAAAACAATATTTGTAATAATATTTAAGCAACATTTTACAAAAGCATGTATTTATGTTGCAGACTGGACCTTAGCTGGGATGCTGTTGGTGACCTGTTTGACAAGTCATCTGATCGCAGTCTACTACAAGGCCTGCCACTGAAGAGTGAGATAGGAGTCGTCAAGGAAATTCAGTGTACTGAGGTTGACCCTTTATTTTTGCATATTTTTGTTATGACTATTGTTACAACTATAGAATCTTGTGTTGATTCTGAATCTTTTTGAGTTGTTTGATATGTACAAACTGTAGACCAAATTTGAATACCCTTGAGTCTTGTCTGCTGTTCATGTGAAGTTTTACCGCTGAAACGGGCATACATTCTTCATAATTATGTTTTGCAAATTCTGACTATTGAATTACTTGTGAATGTTTTTGAGTTGCTTAGTATGTGCATAAATTGCATACCAAATTAGAAAGCTGACCCTTGAATAGATTTGAAGATAATTGTCTTTAAGTTTACTTTTTCCACTGTGCGACCACTAAAAACTTGCGCTATTTTACTTTCACAAGCACATTTAGTTTTAACTACTAACTTAAAGGAATTTGAATGTTTATCTGTTGCACATTGTTTCCATAAACTACAGGCCAAATTTGAATACTCAGACTGCCATAGTTTGGAGGATATTGGTCTTTAAAGTGAAATTTAGTTAAAAACTGCCTATTTCCATCGTGGAAATTGAGGATTTTGTCAATTTTGAAGATCTATAACTTTTTTTCCACTAAAGTGTATTACTATTAAAAAAAAGGCTTAATATATATGTACATCGAGGTGTGAAAATGATTTTGAGGCCTCTGTGTGAGTGTGTCCCTTATTATTAGAACTACAGACCTGTAAACATGCCCCCCAGGCAATATTCATGCTCTTTTGAAGTCATTTTGAAGCCACTTTGCCATGATATCTCTGCTTTATCCTTCCTGCAGGCATGTTTCTTATTGCAGATTCTTACTGGCAGCAACTTTTATTTTAAGAATATGTCAATATCTGAACTGTGCTGTATTAGTGTAAACAATTATAAAGTTGTAAAATTGCTCAAATCTTTGTTTATTTTGGCCTTTGCTCAGGGTCGCTTCTTTGATGAGCAATATCTCGGGAATTAATAAAGCTAGCCACTTACTCTTTTTTTTCTTGTTTTTGTTACCACTTTCCATAAAAACACATTTCATAAACAAAAGCACAAATCTAATTTTTGACTGCCGGACCTAATTTAAGGCTTGATACTTGATCACTTCATTCTCATGAATGGATGCGATTTCAATGGTCTGCACAGACAGACTTCTCTTTTCTAAAAGCATTCAAGAAATACAAAAAATTTGGGGGTTGGTAAGAATTCTGACACTTGGCATCTAACCAAAATTGTGACCATATGCTGCATTCCAGTAATACAAGAGAAACCCATCTCTACTCAGGGCCAAGGAATTCTTGCATTTTGTTTTGCTTTATGCAGTGGCTACATGAGTGATAATTCGAGTACTTACTTCATCCAGGGTTGGGATCACGTCCAGCAGCACCTCCAGCACAGTTCCAAGCTCGGCGCCGACGGTGAGGATCCTGAGAAGAGATGTCAAGAGTGCATTTACTATAAGGTAGCAGGGACACGCAGTGGCGGTGACAGTGCCCAGGCCTAGGCCAGAGCCCCATACAGGGCTGAGGGGACAGTGCAAGAGTGCTGCTCTAGTGGGCATCTTTCCCTGACAACCCCCCTTGAAGCAGGACAGTTTCAGAAGAAGGGAGGATTGAAGGGATTACAGGAACATCTCACCTTCTTTCCTATCAAGTCCGAAGGTAGGTGACGTTGAATGCAATGCACAGTAATTGTCGCATTTTGCATCTCTGTAACCACCTGAACCTAACTCCCACCCAAGAAAAATCTACCCAAGACAAAGCGGGTTTCCCCTCCCCCCTCCCAATGAAAGATACAAAAGATATTTTCCCTCAAAGATAAAAAAAGATTGGGGGGGGGAGGGAATCATTGAAACTTGTCTCCTTGAAGTGCCGAACACTCCACATAGATTAGGAGAGCAGAAAAAAAGGTCACAAAGTGGACAAAAGAAAATAAACACCAACAGTCTGAGGACACAGAAACAAGCAGGCTCTCATTGGAAACTTCAGGCTTTAAAATCTTTTGTCCCGCTGGGTCAAAAGGTCACTGGTTCTTAGAGGACAACTGCACCAAAGGGCCATGGGAGAGGACCAAAGGGCCTGGGGTTTTGTTTGTTTCCATCGAGTTGCATGAAGCAAAAGACATGGATGGGTCTGCTTGCTCCAAGTCTAGAGAGGGCCTCTACATAAGGGTGTGGTAACGAATGCACATGGGGGTTCATACCGTTCAGGACCGTCGCTATCCGGGACAGTAACACTGGCTTTGTACTGCGGCATGGATGGGCAGGGCAGACGGAGGACGTTCCGGGGTCAGGGGCATTCAATCGGGGCAAGGCCATATTGTTGAAGGGCGGGCGAGAGATGGGGGCAGGCACAAGAAGGACCATACAAAAATTGAGAATCCTCTATCACAGAGGAAGCAAAAATGGGCACGGTTATGCAGGACACTTCAAATATTGGAGCAGCATATTTTTCTGTGGTAAGGGCAGAGATACATGAGCTGAGAAGATAAAAAGTACATGTTAGAGACAACAGGTATATGAAAAGGTTTACACCATTACTAGCTCTTAACTGGATTATTTTTCACTGGACATACAGGGCTAAATGATTCTTTGGAAGTATAAGAAATCCCTACAGTTAACACCCAAACGGTATCCCTTTCTTCAACAGTCTTTTACAACCAGAGGGAGGCTGGAAATGGGACTTGTATTGCAAGGTGTCAAATAAAGCAAGGAGAGAGATTTGTACAATGCTATCTCCACCTTGGTCTGCTCTCTCTCTCCTATTCCCATTCATAAACAAGGGCAAAACAGATGTACATCCCTGCTTACTACATGGGTTACAAAAGTGGGTTGCTACAGATGGGATGAAGAATGGGCTACCGAGAAGAACTGTAGAGGGATCTTTTTCCTACACGTTTCATTTCAGTCACTGCACAACCCAGCTAACGGCATCTGTTGTGGAACTACCAATGAGTTTGGAAGGACTACATGGGGAAAATGTGTTGTGGGGTGAATGCTTCTTTCTCTATTGCATGGGACATGTGAGTGTAGTTAGATTTTTGACACTCACGTCATTTCTCAGGCGCTTGATGTTGCTGCCACTCTTTCCAATGACAGCTCCAGCATGCTGCAAAGAGAACACATTACATTTGCATGAATAGGTGAAAACAAACCACTGTCAGTTCAACAATTGTATTGAGATTGTTTCAACCACAAATGTTACGAAGTATCTCATCAATAGTGGTGGTGGTTGTTTGTGTGTGTGTGTGTGTGTGTGTGTGTGTGTGTGTGTGTGTGTGTGTGTGTGTGTGTGTGTGTGTGTGTGTGTGAAAGAGAATATGTGACCAGCCACGACAAAACCAGTGCTAAGTCGATTTTTGGACATAATAGGGTTTTAATATTTTTGAATTCTGCATTCATTTCTGTTTGTTTTGATATAAGAATAAACAGTGTGAGTTAATTAGAATAGGAGTTACAGGCATTTCAAGTTGGGTACTGAAGCAGCGGTCATTTTGAAAAAACGGTCTCAGAAGATTTACCCTCTTCAGACATTAAACACCTTAGCAACGGTATTTCGAATTCCGTTTCCAAAAATAGCTGACCTTATTTTTCTTCGACATCCACAGAGCAGAAACGCCGAGAGAGAGCGGCCTTTCTAACGGTATATAACATGAAGGGGTTTTGCAAGGGTTTAGGTGTGTTTATTGCGGCTAAAATGAGGCAATTAACGCTAATTACAGGGAGCTTTTGAAACAATACATAACACAAAAGTCTTTATTTTACCATCAAAATATAATTCTTCAACTTGTTTCCTTTACTGGAATGATAGTTTGAAACATGTAGAATCTATTTTTATCAAAAAGTGAAAATCACCCAGATTGACCCTCCCTGCCTTTTCTCAGACTTAGCGCAAGAGAAGGACGCGCGACTTAGCACTGGTTTTGTCGTGGCTGGTCACATATGGATAAATAATACATAACTTGAATTATCTAGTTTCTATTCAGCAGTAAAGATGACCTTTTTTCCCTTCTCCTACAAAGCAATCATGCAATAAGAGCGAATTGTTCTTCAATCAAATACTTCTTTAAAATGCTCAAAGCCAAGTAGCAGAGAATCACTAACAGTGCAGTTTTCCCAGCACAGCACTGGACATTCATTTCATCTGTACATCAAAACCCTTACACTTTCATTCCCAATAGCCAACTCTACTCCTGCCTGGACAGGAACAATGAGCAACTCTTCTGATAGAGAAGGGGACTGGCCAGAGCTAGAGGCTGCCTCCAGTGCCTCCATTGATGTCTTTGTCACCACTTCCTGTCTGATAAGTTGCCAGGATGAGAAAGTGGACTTAGCAAGAAGGTGCAAATGATTTAATCATCCCAGTTTGCTTGAGAGATTTCCATCCTTGATGGCAATTTCCTAATGGCCATCTCTTTTCATAAGGCACAGCAAACTTAATTGATTTTCCAGTTTGTTGTCACGGTTGCCTAGCATCTTCATTCTTCCTGATGAAACAAAGTCTGCTGGTTGCAGTCTTCTCTGACTTTTTCTTTCTTCTCCTTTTAATGAAAGAGCCAAAAATCTATAAGAGCTACACCTTGCTCCATGCCAAAGCTTTAAATAGTACATTCTTGAAGCAAAAAATCAACATTTGCCATACAGCAGTAAGAAAGATATGTGGAAAGATTATGTCATGACTACTGCTTAATAAAAACACTAGATAAAAAATCTAAAGAAAGCATTAATGGAATGATTTCTTATCCATTAACTATAGAACTTTAATTCTTTAATGAAACTTCTCTTAGTGCTTCCAAGTCTAAATTATTTTTTAGGAGTTAAAGTTGGTGGGGATGGAAAGCCGTAAAAGAAAAAGGTGGTCTAATTGTGAAATGGAAGGAAAGGGCGGGGTGAGGGAAGAGAGAGAGAGAGATAGAGAGAGAGAGAGAGAGAGAGAGAGAGAGAGAGAGAGAGAGAGAGAGAGAGAGAGAGAGAGAGGGGGTGGGTGGGTGGGGGGGGGGTTGTGTGTGTGTGTGTGTGTGTGTGTGTGTGTGTGTGTATGTGTGTGTGTGTGCATGTGTGCGTGCATGTGTGTGTGTGCTGCGCCGCCAGGAAGAGAATGACAGACAGGAGAACAAGTCCACGTGCTAATAAGTCTTTGGCAAGGGCATGCCCCTGCTCACTTTAGAGCATGCAAGGGTGTGTGCACACGTACACACACACCACCACACAGCCAGGGTTACCTTGCTCTGCAGCAAGATGCGCAGCTCAATCTTGGGTCCCTCTCCACGTTGGCGCTTGGTGTGGCCATGGCTGTCATCGTCATCATCCTCCCGCTCATTGTCCAGGGGTCGCTTCATTCTCACTAAAAAGACATGAATATGCAGTGCTGCCAATAGTCTGAATGCAAGCCTGTTTTTCCCCCCAAATGTTCCCTATTTGCTTCATACCTGCAGGAAAGTTTCTAATGCAGAGCAACTGCCTAGCATCCCAGGTGCAAAATATCACAGGAGGATAAAAACATTGACCAAATGAGGAAATATATGTTTGGCTTAGTTACTCAGTAACAATAGACTACTGAATATGTCTATTGGTGTTACATGATTGACACTTTGAACAGATGAGTCACAATAATTTCATCAACAAATCAGTCATTACTAAACGTTACATGGTAATGCAGTTGAAACATTTTTATCTGTGAGACCTGAAGCAGAATCCCCCTCCCAGTTTGCACCATACCTTCCCTGGGTGTGAAATCACTGATGGAGACTCTCCCTTTACTACATTCACCAGGAATGAATACAGGCCAAAGAGGTTCTACCAGAGCAGATAGGGAGCAAGTCTGGGCAGACAGATTGCAGATATTTTGAAAGGTCATGGTGCCAAGGTGTAATATAAAAAAGGAAGCCAAGGCTATCAGCAACACATGGGCCACAGAGCAGAAGGAGGAGACACAGCATCCCAACATCTGGCAACTGTCGGCTGTGATCTCCAGGTTTGGGGGAACTCATGGCCTCCTGCCACAGCTTAAAAAAATACCCCTGCCTACATGCCTCATCTAACACTGCTTGAATATAAAAACTGCTGGCGCTGAACCTCCAGGTTTTGGCATTAAAAAAACAACAACAAAACAAAAAAAAGATCGGGTTTGAAATCGCAACCTCTTGAGAAAAGAGGGGGGGGGGGGGGGAGTAAGGTTCGAACCTGCAACCTCTCACGTGTACACAACAGGTGGGGTGGTTCTCTCTCTCTCTCGAATACCATACACAGTAACAGATTTTTTTTAAAGAAGCTTCTGTGCGGATTCAAACACGTACGCGCACCCCCTACAACCAAGCATGTCCCAGCGACAAAAAATTATTTTGACGCGCTACCGAGTGAGCTAATCCATAAAGCTGCGAGGACCTCCACTAAACCTGGAGGGGAAAAAAATCCTTCTTTCTCCTTCACCAATGTCCAATCTCCTCGAAATTACAACACATTATTCGACGTCAAATGATCACGTCAGACATGCCAAAACTTCCCTTGAGTCGGGACAGAGTTCCGTCCCTTGCCTTCTTTGCAACACCAAAACGTTTAAAAAAAAGTCACTTTCTTTTCAAACCCCGATTCTGAAAATTTGATACATTCAATCGGACCTAACTTCCTGTAAGTGTGCAAAATGTCAAGGAAATCCTTTGAGTAGTTTTTGAGATATCAGCCGTTAAGTCGGGACTCACACACACACACACACACACACACACACACACACACACACACACACACACACACACACACAGAGACAGACAGACAGATAAAGCTGTGAGGACCTCCAGTAAACCTGGAGGGATAACCAGACAGAACTAACTCATACTACTTGATTCCGGACCATCACATAATTTCTTTTTTCAAATACTTTTTAAAACCCCTTTTGTGACAATTCTTTTAACACCAAACACATCAAAATCAAGCAGAAAATGTGAAAACCATATTTACTGACACAAACTATTTCCCCTCGTATACCACTTGTTTGACACTTATTACCGGCTATTCAATATTTTTCAGATCACTGATAGCAATTCTTTTTAATTCTCTCCAGTACAGACACATTTGTGTTGTATCTTGCTGGGCCTGCTGCATGCACCCATTGTTGTCATACCCGACTTCTGTCTCATCTTGTTATATCAGCTATACATGAGACACCACTTTCCAAAGACATACAAGTTTTCCCTCTTCTTTGGCTGAGATTTTCTTTCTACATCAGGAGCTCATTTCACACACACACACGCGCGCGCACACACACACACACCTCTTACTTGGAGCACTTTTACCGGTCCTACTTGCAAGTAATCTTTTTCACCTCTTGCATCTGACAACTTCTCAGCTTTTTCTGTTTTCTTCCAGTCTCCATCTATCTTCTTTTTAACAATTGTCTTCACCTTAACAGCCACGAAGTGTCCCTTGATTTTTTTTCCTCCCCTTTCAGAATAGTTGTAAAGCATTCACCTCATCTCAGTCTTGGATTGCTGCTTTGCCTGACAGTCAGGAAACACCATTTCCACTGATTCAATGAAACTCCCTTTCCTTCCACAATCAAACAAAGCTTCCTTTGACACCAATTCATCATAGAGGATTGGCATGAAAACAGGAAATCTCAGAATCCCTCAGAGTGCACACAAGCCAGACACATCATTTCCTGGCATCCGGCAGGGTACCTGCTCTGGGAGACTGGGGTCCCTGGGGGCGACATTGACTGAGGCTAAAGCCACCTCATTCATTATGAATGGATTCCACAACAGAGCCTTTCACAGCTTTTCACAAAAGCAGCCACTGTTGCCTGCAGACCTAAAGCCAGCCTCCAATACATGACCAGCAGTCCTCCCCACCAAGCCTAGGCTTTCCCCAGCAAGGCTAGAATGTGACAGCCCCACCCTGCTAAGACAGGCCTTCCTGCCTTCCTGCCTGCCTGCCTGCCTGCCTAGTTATGATCTTGATGAGAAATTGTGACTCTGGTGAAGCCACACCCGCATGTAACTGTAAACTCATCTAACCTGTACTCCCCTGTTCAGAACTTCTGTTCTAATCACCCACCCACCCACTGGGATGACCTCAAATGCCCCCCCCCCCCCCCCCCCCCCCCCCCCCCCCCCTTCTGTGTTGCAGGTGTCCAAGCCACAGGCGTCCAAGCGCTATCTGGCAAGGTGACGACAGGTCTCTTCACATGATTACCAGCCATGGTCCATTTTGGTCAATTGTGTTATCTCCTCAATGATGTCATTTACCACATCTACTTTGAGCTGCTCCAATAATGCCCCACTGTATCATTCATTTCCTAGAAGAAATACATATGCCCTTACACAACAATTCAAGAATGCAGAAAACAACAGAGCTGCCTTGCAGTTCAGGTGCAAATGACAAGAAAACAAGGAATTCATTCATCCTCAAACATTGATTTTTTAAAGACTCTTTTACTAAATAATCAGTGGCAACGACACACAAGGAGGGTCTGTGGTAATGAGGAGGGAGGACAAGGAAGACAGTAATGACATGATTGCTTCCTAATGATGGGCTACGCCTGGCATTAGGACCAGGCGGGCAGGCTGGAGCTGATGGAGGGCGGCTAACTACTGGGCGTGGCTCACTCAGCCACTACTAGCTGGGCAACACTCGCTGCCTTTAGGTAGGCTGCAACTTCCATACAGTGCTACTTGTCCGCTTCCTACTAGATCCCTCCCTCCCGCTTCTTTACCGGCTTATTAGACTTGTACCTCAACTACCACCATGACAGCGACGTCCACCTCTCCTCCTCCAACATCTATCTCTTCTACCTTAGCATCCACAAATCAACGTCTACCTCTTCTATCTGAGCATCCACAAATCAACGTCTACCTCTTCTATCTGAGCATCCACAAATCAACGTCTACCTCTTCTATCTGAGCATCCACAAATCAACGTCTACCTCTTCTACCTTAGCATCCACAAATCAACGTCTACCTCTTCTATCTGAGCATCCACAAATCAACGTCTACCTCTTCTATCTTAGCATCCACAAATCAACGTCTACCTCTTCTATCTGAGCATCCACAAATCAACGTCTACCTCTTCTACCTTAGCATCCACAAATCAACGTCTACCTCTTCTATCTGAGCATCCACAAATCAACGTCTACCTCTTCTATCTTAGCATCCACAAATCAACGTCTACCTCTTCTATCTGAGCATCCACAAATCAACGTCTACCTCTTCTATCTTAGCATCCACAAATCAACGTCTACCTCTTCTATCTTAGCATCCACAAATCAACGTCTACCTCTTCTACCAAGGTATGCCTACCTCATCTACCTACGTGGCCACACATCAACGCCTACCTCTTATATCTAGGCGTCCTCCACTTCTGCATCAACATTCATCTCTACTACATAGACGTCCACACATCAACGTCTACCTTTACTATCTGGGCGTCCAAACAACGTCTACCGCTTGTGCCTGTGCCTCGGCTTCCGAACATCAACATCCACCTCTTCTACCTAGGCGTCTACACATCAACGTCCACCTCTACTACCTAGGCATCCACACAACATCCACCTCTACTACCAATGTGTCCACACAACGTCTACCGCTTGTACCTAGGCGTCCATCAATTCTGCATCAACGTCTAACTCTTCTACCAAAGCGTCTACCACATCAACATCAACCTCTTCATTCTAGGCATCCTCCACTTTTGCATCAACATCAACCTCCTCTACCGTGGCGTCCTCCACTTCTGCATCAATGTCAACCACTTCTATCTAAAAGTCCACTACTTCTGTATCAACGTCTACCTCTTCTAACTAGGCGTCCTCCACTTCTGCATCAATGTATACCTTTTCTACCTGTTGAAGGGTCCACCCTTTTTGTACAAAGCCTCATCTTATTCTTCTCCTTGGGGTCCAATTTGTGTCTCCTTTGCCTAGTCATGCCATGAAACGTATCTTTCTGTGTAAAATGCATGACATACCTCTACACGTCCATATTCAAATTCTGCTTTTCCTCACCTTGCTATATCACGTTTCATATCTTCCTACCAAATAAATCTTGCCTTTGCACCACAACAACCTTCTCTTTCCTTCCAGGTCACACTGTCACCATGCATGAGTCTTTCATCCCTCAAACATCTACCTGTGTACACACACACACACACACACACACACACACACACACACACACACACACACACAGGGAATTTTCTTCGTATTAAAAGTTCATACACAAATTCAAAGGAAACATTTCTTCTGGTACTTAATTATTGGAGCCAATTTTCTTTTCCGACACATTTCTTATTTCCATGTTTCCATTTGTAACAATTAATGTCCTTCCTCTGCAAAACTGCACCATTTTGCTCCACCGATAAAAGTGGCATAACATAAACACCACTACAAAGTACCCCCCCCCCCCCTTCCCCCATTTCTCTACTGAAGTACTTAATTTCAAACGATTTTTTTTTAAAGGCCACCAAATCTAACCCCTAATCGGCCATACCAGGACAGCTTAAGTCCAGGACTCTCTTCCACAGCTGGCAAAGGGAGCAAGACAGCTGTGGGCTGTTAAGCTTGACTAAGCAGGACCTGGCTCCCTCTGCATCTGGGTTCCTGCATTATACATGTGCCTACTTCCACAGCAGCGTCCAAGTACCCAGGCCAGGTCATTCCCCAAACCCTCTTCAACTGTTCTCCTGTCAGAGCTTGGCAGATCAGCCATCACACAACACTAGTTGATCTGAGACCAGACACACCAGCAGTGCAGCTACCAGAGAGCCATAAAGGACAGCACCTACCTGGGTCTTTGAAGATTGAAAGTCCAAGTTTATGGGCACCCAAGAATGCTGTAATTTGCCATGTATTGCTACACATTTATTCAATAAGCTGACTGACCACATCAAGATGCTCGAAGATACTAGTAAGAAATTACCACGAAAAAACCTCTTATACACGTCTGATTATCACCAAGATCAGCTGAGTAAATATGTCATGCTTTGACTGCTACTACTGACCAGGGGAATGACCGGCCGTAGCAATCCCTCTTTGACACGCCTTTCATCCTTCCCTGAATAATTTATCTCGGTCGGACTTCTGATCCAGAGCCAAGACTGAGTCCTACGGGACTGGAGAAGTGATGCAAATGCTACACAGTGGTGGAAGGGGGTGGGGGGGTGGGGGGTGGGGGGATGTGGAAACGAGATAAGAGTGTTTCAATGGACAGTTTGTCACGCTGCACTTAGGCACAGCGCCTGGGGAGAAATCCTCCATCACTGGCTGCCTGCCTAATGGTCGCCAACTGTGGTGTCTGTGTGCACAGATGGCGGGAACATCAGCCCTGGGCACCACCAAGGAACGCTAGCCAGGCAGGCAGCATTACAAGAGCTTTCCAATCCCAACCTGAAACTCTAGATGACTCAGACAACGGTTTTAAAGTCGCGCTCGATAGTTTCACTGCTTCAGGCCTCATTTAAAGCTTTCTGATGCTGGAGCAAAGCAGCCCCGCCAGCGCCTCAGAAAGGAAAAGCAAAAGGCCTGCACTGATAGAAAAGTTTCATTGAGACATTGCCGACGTTTCCTCCATGTAATCTGTTCAGCGTCGGCGGGCGCGACAGACTAAATGCCAGACCTTGTTCTGACCCAGTTCGACTTCGCAAAGATTGTGAGCGTAAAATTAATGATCGTCTCTGCTAAGCTTTGAGGAACGGTGGTGCACACACGTTCACGTCTTCAGGCTAGGAACATTACCGTCGTTTCCTGTTTTTACCAAGCAACTTCTTCGGAAGGCTTTTGGGGCCATGTCGAATCAATACTGACCACATTACAGCACTAATGGCAGTGCACTGCCAGCCAAAGCAAACTATCAAGAACAGTTGCTATAACATCGAGCTCCAAGCAGACAACTCCCAACCAAAGACAAGAGGGGGAATTCATCCCTGAGTAACTGGCCACGTGTGGGGAAACCTGGGCCTGCCGTCATTCCTGCCCGACTCCGCACAGCACCTGCTCTACTAGGGCATCAAAGAGCCTTCAATTAGTGATGGTTGGGGGGCTTTGAAACGAGATCGACGATTTATTATTCACAGCTTCCAATGCCGAATCAAACCCCCTATGGCGGACCAGAGATGCAAGCAAGTCTAGCCTTGCCTGGGCGAATCAACGCTATCGCCCTTCCATCAGGCCAGGCTGGGCATCGACCACACCACTGGCTGTGGGGTCCACCTGCCTCTCAGCCATGTCAACCAGTCAGGCTTGGCGCTGCCTTTCCCTTTGCCTTAGGACAGCCATTGCTCCCAAGCTGGCCATCCTGACCAAAAATCGCCCTTTATGCGTCTTCGTGTTTGGGGGCTCTACACAGCCTTTGCTGGCTGGTGGGCAGTGGGATTCGATTTAATTGATTTCATGTCATTTATTAGATGAACTATATGAGACCTCACTGTCGTGAAGAGTTTTAATTCTTTGTTAAAGATGGATGTTTCTTAACGTTGTGGCCTTATATAGCCTACAAGGCTGATAGGCCCTTAAACTCCATCCATCCATCCATCCATCCTGACCAAAAGAGGAACCTCTAAAAGACGCTAACGTAACTCAAAACCAAGCGAGAAAGCCGCAATGCTAGTCAGCAAAAACGAGATTCAATGGTCTGATTACAAAGAACGTTTTCCGTTCAGACAAAATGCATTTATTTCGTTGACATGAAGTGCTAACTACACAAATGCTCTTTCGAATATTTTTTATAAACGTCCGCCTGCATCACCTTGAAATTAAAATGGCAACAGTCACATGCAGCAAATTGGGGGAGGGGGGAGGGGGGGGGGGGGGGGGGGAGATGAGATGAGATATGAGAGGTGAATGTGAGATGAGGGGTGGAAAGAGAAGAGGTGAGGAAAGAGAAGAGGAAAGAGAAGAGGGGAGTGAAGAATGGGGAGGAAGGGAGAAAGGGAAGGGAGAAGGGGAGGGGAGAAGGGGGAAGCAAAGGGAGAAGGGGAGGGAGGGAAGGCGGGCGAGAAGGAGGGGGCGGGGGGTGGGGGGTGGGGGGGAGGAAGGGGGGGGGGAGGAAGGGGGGGGGAGGAAGGGGGGGAGAGAGAGATTGATTGATTGATTGATTGATTGAGAGAGAGAGAGAGAGAGAGAGAGAGAGAGAGAGAGAGAGAGAGAGAGAGAGAGAGAGAGAGAGAGAGAGAGAGAGAGAGAGAGAGAGAGAGAGAGAGTCAAGCATAAACGGATTAGACCCAATTTCAACCTGTCCGAAACCTACAGATACCACAGCCGGTCAGGATGCTTAGCCAGTCATGGTCGTAAAGATGCGATTATCTGACCTTTCTGATCGCGCTGCATGCAATAATTGAAAATATAATGACAATAAGCAAAGCCAATACTGACACAAGTAACATGCAAGTTGATATTGGTTTCCTCCCGAAGCAATATCCTGTAACTCAACGCCGTATGCCAAAATGAAATGTCACGTGCCTTTTCCCAGTTAGTCAAGAAAGTTCTCCGTCACTCTAGACTTTGCACACTAAAGACCTAGCGTGTACACATGTATATTTAAATTAAGTATGAAAAAATAGAGTTAAAACATTTAAAAGTAGCTCTGGATGGTTTAGGTTCCTGACCAGTTCGACCTAAGTATGAGGATATGGGGCATGGCTAGTGATAGCAGCAGGTAGCGCAGACTGAAGAACCAGGTACCAGACAACCATCTGAGGTAATCGCCTCGGGAGCCAGCATAGAAAGCCATTAAGAAAACAGCAAGTCCTGACAATGGGGAGCAAGACGTCGCCAGATGACTCAGCAGATCCTGCAGGCAAGCAGCCCGCCATGGCGAAGTTTTTCCTCCTTCCCTCAGCAGCCTCTCAGTCGGGGGTTCCTCTCCCCAGCCAGCCTCTAATGACGCTAATATGCCCCCCGCTCTGAACAAGAATCAAATAATCCTGGTGGCTTCATATGACCTCCACTGGTGAGCGGAGGTAGTTTATCACCCCATTACAGCCAGGAAAAACTATATTGAATCCTGGGCCCCGGCTCCTTAGCGACAGCTCCCGCGTACTCATCAGTCCTGCCATATTTGGACATCCCAAGCAGCTGGGCGGCTGGCTTTTGAGGAGGTCACAATGGCTGGGATCAGGTGAGAGGTAGCCAGGTGAAAATGAGCTTGATTACACCAGGAGTGGGCAGCTGCTGACCACCAATATCACCGGTCAAGGCACACGCCGGGATGAGCCAATTCCTCCCTAGTTTCCAATACCAAGATCCGCCAGCAGCCGGCTTGCTGGCTAACCCCAGCCCCGATCAACAAGACGAAATACAAGCTCAAGGGACAGTTTTCCGTCTTTCAGTAGGGGCAAGATTTATCTTCCAGAGATCAGACAGGAAAAGCCAACTTCAATTTCCCCCCTGTATATGTGCATTAACAACAAATACTACACAAAGAAGGGATCTCTTACACATGAACAAAACGCGGAAATGCAAAGGAACTGAGATATGTTGCTGTAAAAATAACTTATTTGATCCAAGTTTTACATTTTACTCTTTGTATGAGCCAAATGCTCTTTTGAAATAAAAATTTGCAAATGAATATAAATTTCTTTACTTAATTACTGTTACTTGCAAAAAGTTGGATTTAGATTCTAAGATAATGACAAAAAGTCATCAGAGAAATTAACTTGCTCCTTCAGGAGAACACTCCTGAATAATACTGTGAACTGACTTTTATCAGAAAACCAGTGCATGCCATTTTCTTTTCTACTCATATCTCTACCTACAGAGCAAGTCATCACCCAATATAGCTTTTTTTCATGACATGTTTATGAAAAAAGTGAGTGGAATGCACAAACATTATCCATACTTGTATAGTGAGAATTCCTCAAATTTTAACAACTTAAATCCATCAGAAAGGAAGCAGATAAGGGAAAATGAAAATAGATACAACCTGATACCTGGAAGAAAGCTCACCTTTCAGGACACACCCTTCCATCTCATGGATGAATGCCTTTTCCATTATTCATGATTAGACTCCACACACCATCTTGGCATGTATACTCCCATGTTCTACACTTTTTTGTCATTGCTGCCCAAACAATACAGCCTGATTTGAATTCAAACACTAGAAACAGCCATGACACCAGTTTCATGACCATGGTGCAAGCTCAAATATGCAACTAAGTGCTTTAACGGGAGAAGCCAAGAGTAATAATTTTTCAATCCCCTCAATGACACTGCTGATGCATCTTTTCAACTTGTTCAAACCTGGCTTTGAAATGTACAAGAAAATACCACTTACACAAATTACTATTCTCCACCAACAACATATTGCAAATTTCACAGGATCACGTCCCTTCACTTAAAAATTTACATTCTGCAACACTCAGCATTGTGAGCGAGGCTATGAAAAAACAGATGTTGACTCATAAGCCCTAGTGGCAAATTGGAATCTTCAACCTGCACAAACACATTAGTCTGGATCATCTCTAGGATGAGCACACTCCAGGCTGTGACAAACACACCTCTGCAGTCAAGGCAGCTCAAGGGGTGCCACTGGCTTCATGCGCCATAGACCACAAGCCAGGCTGTAGGAGGAAGATGTGCAGCCTCTTTTCTAAGAACACAAGACTCTCAGTCGTGCTGGTAAGACAGGAGAGGAAGCCTACCTGGGCAAAGTGGACGCCAGTGACAAGGGAGGGAGAACGCCTGCCCCTCCCCCGCTCCTGGGCTGACCGCCTGGCAGGCAGGCACGCGCTGTGTGACGGGAGAGGCCGGCGACAGATGACCAAACCCTACCTGGCTGGCTGCCTGCGTCTAACGCAGCGGCGCAGCCCATTACCTGTAAACGATCAGATTGTCTCCAGCTCCATCCAGTGCCGCCGCCATGGTGGAACTGTTGACAGGGCGTTGCCCAGCAACGGCCAATGGGAGTCTGACAGCAGCCTCATTAACGGCCGCTGCATCCAGCCACAGGCACACACACACGCGTACAGGTGCGCCACGCCACCGCCCTTCCCTGCCTGCCTGCCTACCTTGCTGCTGACCCGACTGCCTGACGCGGCCCCTACTTCCCCCGCCCTGATCTCCCCCTCATGCAACCCCCCTCCCCCGCCCCACCCCTAGCCATACGCCCTTCACTCTGCAGCAGGCGGGGCATGACGACAGCCCGGGTGGCGCGCGTAGCACGCCGTGTACGTGCGCCAGGGCTCAGAGCACTGATTTCCCTGTTTGGATAAGAGCACGGATGCTGGAGCAAACTTCAACACGCTGTCGGCCAGCAAGACGCCCGCGCACTACACGGACAACAGAGACACACAATGACAAATCCCTGGACAGACGCCATCTACAAATGTTACAGTTGGCAATGCAACTGCCAGTGCACGGTTTCTTCTGATCACTTTCGCCTCCATCCCACGGCCTAACAGTCAACTGCAAGACAATTCCTTCTAACTTGTCTCATTGGTTGTGAAATGATAAAAGATTAACTCCATTTTAAGGAGAATCAACTTCTAGTTTGAATACCATACACACACACACACACACACACACACACACACACACACACACACGCACACCTTGGAAGAAAATGGAAAAAACAAATGGCTTCAAGTGATCCAAATATTGGCCGGAGACGCGTTGACGTCACTTCCGGAATTATTTGTAGAAGCCATGTGCTTTCAGCCATGTTGGTAGAAGGCGAGCGCTGTCTGCTAAGCTGTGCTACGGGAGACGTGCAACCATGCCGACTTCTTGCTGCGTGAAAAATTGTTTTAACAACCAACAAAAAGAAAAATTAAGAGTCAAACGCTCCTACTACTTTATACCATCAGAGAAAACCAATCTAGGTGCGATTGTGCAAAGGGTGACAGAAGCTAGACGAAGAGGATGGAAAAAGAAGATTTACAGAATAGATCTGACCTTTCGAGACATACACCGAGCGAGAATCAGCAGACATCTCCCACGAATCCTGCTACGAAGAATCGATAGACTCCCAAAGACCTATAATTCTTTACCTCTTCCAACATGTATGCCAATGTTCCAAGTACAACAATTAAATATGTCCATGGCACTCGTTGGTGGAATGTTCCTCAATTCCGGATCAAGTTGGTCCTTCGTCAGCTGGGATGGATGGATGGGTGGGTGGACGGATGGATGGGTGGATGGAGCCTTTGTAGGCACAAAAACCACTAGAATAGTTCCGAGTCAGCGCAAATCAAGTCACGATGTACCTAGTTATTCGCCTCTTACGAGCGGCGGGTCAATTCTTACATCCCCTAACCCACAGGGAGCGTCAGCTGGTATGGACCGAGCCCGTCGATCACCTCAATTTTGTTGAGGTAAAATTGACAGGCATCAGGCTTGCGAAAGTCAACATAACGCGTTTTCTTCCTCACGGACATTACCTTGGAAAGAAAAATGTATCAACTAACTCTATTTTATATGTGGGTTTCTTGGCACAGCCAGCTTACCATGTCGGAGCAGATAAACAAATGAGAGCAAAGCGAAACGATCACTTGTGCACTGAGTTTTGATGCGTGACCAGGACACTCCCCGCAGTATGTTTTGTTTGCTTTGTAAGGTTTGAGCACTAGCTGTAAGTGTAAAAATGGTCAGTTATTAATATAATCGTGATTTTAGTTGTCATGAAACTTTGTTTTGTGCTTTAATGCCATTTTCTTGTCATAATCTTACACGTTACATTACGCCAAATGCGGGCAAGTTGATCATGCACTCATCGACTTGATGAGTGTGAAATTTCTGTCCTCGCCTGACCAGGGAAACGAAATAGTCAATTCAAGCCAGAACTAAACAGTTATATGCTGCCACCAAGGACTTCTCTTTAGTAGTCCTTGGCTGCCACTCATTCGAGCTTTACATGAAACATTATATCACACTAGCTCGATCGTCTGCTGGCGTAGTTGGCTACGGTTCGATCGTGTTCGTCTGCTAGGTACGTACGGTGTGGTTTGTTTACTTAGGCCAACAAAAAAAGGTGTGGTTAAGGTAACATAGCCAAAAAAAATAGGGTAGGTAGGTCGGCAATAACTTTTTTTAAAACTTTTTTTTCTCTCGTGGAAACCAAATTAAACCTACTCGACTTGGAAATAAGTGTGTGAACAGACAACGGATATTCCCTTTGAACAATTTTGTCTTAACTTTTCTTGGAATTAGGTAAAGAAAAGCATTGACTTACCAGTGAATATATGGCTAATATGAAATTGTCTGCCCTTCTAGTGTCAGTATCATGCGACCAACCATCGGTGCCCCTAAAGGCCGCCGTACACGAGGCGATTTTACCTTGGCAATCTCTCAGGCGTCATTGTGGCAGCCACTCATGGCTGGCAATAGTGGAGCAAAGGCGTCAGTAGGGCTTTGCCATTGGGAGATGTTTTTGTCAGTCCATGTGTGGCGTGTGGAATTGCCTCGTGTGCGAAGGCCTTAACGTGAACCAGATGTAATTTAAATGCATCAGGAACTTGTGCTGCATGTTGATCATCCTCTTCTTCTTCCTCACTCTCGGTTTGCAAAACTTCACATTTGAAATGTATCGCCTTCAGTCCAAACATGTCCCCAACCTCTCCAACAGTCAAACCCCAAGCCAACTCAAACCCATCCCCATCTGCTTTGCATGCGGTCACATCACCGTAGCCACGAGCTACCACCCCATATTTTTTCATGTTCAATTCGGGATAAATGTTAAGAAAAACTTCCGTCATCGATGCCGTCTCTGGATATGTGGAAATCTGCTTCTTGCCGTCTTGATGGTCACATTTTGAGGGAACAGTTGCCACCAAACGTTCGAGACACGCCATTTTTGTTTGTTTTCAGAATGAGGCTTGAGGAACGAGGTAAGTTACTTCCCTAACGCCCTGCGTCGTCTGTAACTACACAGGTTGTTTCCTGAGACTGAACGATCAATCTCTCCCTCAACCCACAACTTAGATTTTTTTTTTTAACTTCAACATTTTTAATAAAAAGATGTAGGGTCGGTGCCCCAGAATAGGGTAGGTCGGGTTACCGTAACCACACCATTGTTTTTTTTGGCCTTATCGTCTGTGGGTTTTGTGCAGAAATTATATGTTACAATAGTCTATTATGACTATTTTCGATTAGTTTTTTTAATCTAATTAAACTTTTTGCATGCTTTAATGCCATCCTTTTGCCACAATCTAGCGATCATCACTCCTCAACACAGACCCGAAACATATCCCAACATATAGCACCGGAAGTTATGTAACCTACCATCATGGCTGTGCTGCTAATTACCATATGACCCCTGGTGAACTTTTCTCCGGCCATTGATAATTTACTAGCTGTTTACTTGATCCAGTTTATTTGTCTTAGTTATGGTGTTATCTTTTTAATGTACGAATATTCTAAAAAGGAGGAGTTAATGGACATTTCTGAGCAATCCCAACCCATCCCCACCCATTTTGCACAATAAAATCCAACAGTAAATTGAAACTTGTCACAAAAGTATGCATGAGGTATGTGTTACAGCTTCCTGGACTTGAAATCAGCTCATGTTCATAACCTTATTAAAAATCATTCCGACAACTGAATTGTGAAATGTGTACACTATGCCATCATTAATATCACATTCAGACTCAGAGAGAAAAATTCTATGTTTGTGATATTTGGTGTTAAGATAACCACCTCCAAAATCAATACTCATGGGAAACCAAAGTGCTTACGAGGGTATGTCTGATGATTCGTGTGCAAAATGTGAACATGGGAAGAGTCCCCATAGAAATCAATCTTTCAGTAGTTATTGATCTAGCCCCAAGTTGGAAACCGCTGTCTGAGAACACAATGGGAGCACCAGGTAAACTCGTTCTTGAGGATCGGGGGAGCACCAGTGCAGGGAAGAGGGCATCGACAGCTTCAAACATGTTCACACAGGAACTACCTAGATGTCATTCAGGTCTACAGGGCCAATCTACGCTGTAGCAGCATGTCGCAACTGTCCTGCAAAGTTGCAGCAGTTTACTCAGCCCATGGATTCAGCTAGGTGTAGAGACACTGCCTTTATGCCATCCTCTCTGATGAGGCAAAGGCTTCCTGTCAGCAGCTGACATTGCCGCAACCATACAGAAAGCCACACTGAATGCATACTCCATGGATTTTGATGTCATGTATCGACAAGACAAAGAAACAGAATCTTCAAGACAACTATTACAGTATTTCAAAGTCTAAAATTCAGATCAGTGCTCATGAAGGTTGTAGCTGAAGTGGTGGTTCATTGTAATAAACATGCAACCAGAATGCAATATCTCCCCTCAAAGTGAGCAATCAGTGACCACACATTCAGTAAATGCAGCTACTCAGAAGATACTTTAAAGTCAATTAAAACAAATGTAATAAACCTCAATCATGGATTTTCCACCACCATTATTTTGTGCGTGTGCGTGTGTGCCAAGAGAGAAGACATAATCAGTTCACTATGGAATTCAAACAAGCAAATAGAATGCCCACCTATTTACCCTTTCTCCAAACAAGAATCACGTTTTCTAAGCTTCTTGAAGAATTCTAACACACCTCAAGAGAATTGTGACAATACTGTATTTCAGATCACCATATCACCAACAGGCATGTGCTTCAGTGAGATGGTCAGGATGCTTACAGTGGAAAGTTTTCTTCTGGCCTGGCTGTGCTAGAGACTTCATCTCCCTTTAGAGTAGATTTAGGATGCCATAGCATCCCTGAATACAGGCCATCATTTACTTTCAGTACAGTTAGTTCACACCAAATCTTATTTTCTGCTGCTGCAGTATCTAATTACTAACTACTTTCCAGCAAGTGCTCATTCAGAAGGTCAAGATGGCTTTCAAGTGACATCAAATTATTACATACAAGTAACAATGAACACATATTGCTGAGTCTTGGACTAGCTTTCACAAAAATGCTCAATTTAAAATTTCATTCAAGTTACCCTGTAGAGTCATCAACGCCACATAATTTAAGACAATCATCACACTCTTTGAAAAGTTTCAGACCCATAAGCAAATAATTGAAACAATTCTTCAGTAATTGCAGTCTTTTATCAATACGTTTTGTGAAACTAAAATAAGACAATACACACACACATGCATGCACACGCATACACACACACACACAGCATGAAAAAACCTGCTTGCAAAAAGTAATATTGAGTAAAATGAATAATTATGTCAATTTACTTGGTCAAGGATATCCAATATCACAAGAAGGGACAGCACCATTTTCAAGTATTTGTATGTGAGCAGAGCTACTGCCTGATATGGTCCTGGCTTAACCGGCTTCTAAATTTGAACAAATCCTGCCTACAGTATCCTACTCAGGAATAAATGACAATTCGCACATCAGGTGCCTTTCAAATCAGACCATTAGGGTTCTGTGCACAGATCAATTTAGCAAATGTTTCAGCATTCTTCCAGTACAAATGACTTTCCAATGCCTAATCTTCCACAGAGAATTTATATGCTGTCTCCAAGTGAACAAACCTATTTTTGAAGCGAAACTTCCCAAGTCTTTGCAATACCTCCTAAATAGAGTTCAATGAAGGGGCTGGGAGCACAGGAAGGAAACTAGAAAGAAGACCTGAGGGTTCCATTATCCAATCAATATTCCTACCTGGGGCCACTGGTTTGTCCACATGATGCACCGCCTGCTTCCCTGGCCCCCCTTTTGTTTCCGACAGGCACTCAGGCCTGCAGGCATGCCGCTAGGCAGGCAGAGTGGAGGCAGCTACAGCAGCCCCACCACCCAGTAACCTGCTTGGCTGCCAGTCTTCTACCCTCTCACTGGGGCTCTAATCTACCCATACCTGTATCTGACTGATGCAATGTTTCATGCCCCCCCCCCCCGCCTTTCTTAGCACCTTTCTTTCAAAAGAACGTTTGCAACTTGTGTAGGTTGTAATGTCCATGCCTGGAGATTATTGCAAAATGGTCCACTTCAGCTACCATGTAAGCTACTGTCAGTAGGCATGTGACACAACTCTCAGACCAAACATTTTCTGAGAGGATGGATGGATAGATGGAAGGAATATTTTGACCAACCTGTTTTATAGGTCTGATTCATTCACAAAGTAAGAATAGTACCATAGAGCACTAAACCTTCAAAATATTTCAATGAGTGAAAGAAAAGAGTTGATAATCCAACAATTATGGGATTCAAGTGTGCAGAGATGGGTTCAAATTTATCGGTCCAAGTCTTCTTTTATTCTGATAATAGTTCATAAGATAAACACACACACACACACACACACACACACACATTGAAGCTGAGGTAAGCATGGGCACATGCTTCTCTGTCTTTGATGATTATAGATTATGAGTGAACCTCCAACATTTCTGTTAACAGATCATTATAGCACGAACATTTTAACACAAGTGACAATCAGTCAGACAAATTATCTGACACTACATGTACTCATCAACTCGCCCCATTAATGCAGAGAGACCAAGTCTATGGCATGGTGCCAGTAAAACTCTCTTTCAAAAGGCAGGAAAAATTATGTATCCAAGTTATTTATTTCCTCAAGTCTCTCAGACACCCTGGTTTTATGTTTAGCACATCTCAAAATAGCTTTGGTGAAATGAGCAAGAATGCTCTACTTCAGAGTTGCATTAGGAGCTGAAGCAGAAGAGAGGGAGTCTGACAGTCCAGGTAGTCATGGCAACACCCATCACAATAAGAGAAAAGGACAAAGGTAAATGTCACATGAAACCTGAGAAACCAACCCCATCGCTTGAGCTGGTAGGCACAGCTGACTTACAACAGACTATCTCATTTTCTCATGTTAAGCACACAGTACTTGGCATTCCTTGAAAAAATGCATTGCCAAAAATTATAAACACTTGGATCTTGGAAGCAAGCGATCACTTGAAGTACATCCAAAATGAAAAAAAGTTCAATATTCTGCTGCACTGAAAAAGATATTTATTCTTGTGATGTGACAGTGATAATTATTGCATGATACATTGAGAAAAATTTATGAAATTTTTTTCTGACCTTCCACTGAAAGCAGAAAATGGCAAACATTACAAAGAAAGACGGAAAGAAAATAGAGCAATTTTTATTATCAAGCAACATATACTGTCATGAGAACACTGCAATTCATATGACACATGAGAGCTGGCATCTATCATGCTTTTCATAAAACATGAGGGAAAACATCAAATCTAAATGCATTAAAAAGTCCTTGTGACTAACACACACTTCACTTTATTTCTAGGGTAGAGTATTGCAAAAGGAGGACTGGAAGAAGTGGGGAGATTTTTTGCCTACTAAGGCAGGCGTAGATGCTGTTCTCTATGGACTTATACTGGTCATCTGTCAGCACCTCCATTAGTCATGTTAAGCATGATTTTATATTTCTTTATTTTGTCCTCAGCAAACCATTGTGAAATACATATCATGTCTTGGGAATGATCTCAGTTCATCTTTCAATAAGAGAGCACTCATGCACAATGGCACCACCAACAAAATTACAACTTTCTGGGATACATTTTAATTGGGGAGATTTCTAATGAGTCGATATTCGCTAGTGGTCACTAAAAGGAGGAACTGAACTAAAAAAATCAAACTCTATCCTGGAAGCTGATTTCTATGTATTTGTTACATGCAGTCTTGAGGTATCTGATTTTGGTGTAAAAGGAGCAGGACTTGATATCGTTTGTAAAATACAGGGTGCTGAAGTTTGTCGGCCATCTCGGGTAACATGCGTTACACCGGGACACCAATATGGCAAAATTTGATTTAAATAATACATAACCCAGTTTATTTTAACTCTGATATGTAAAAGATACTTCAATACTGCCATATAACCTGTTAAACTGACATTGTATCATAATTAATGTGTTAGTAAACAATATGACACATGGGACACCGTAACGCAAGTTACCACAACTCTTTAACTTTTCATTGTGCACATATCAATCACAACATTTTCATCAACTTTCACTTAAAAACTGAACATAATGACAGCATTTGTCTCCAACAGTCTTTATTCATTATACCAACAGATGGCCAATTTGGGAGATTTTTTTCTTTTTTGGTAACAATGTTACATGGGACGCATTACTCATGATATGGAAACCCTGGTCTTAAAAGAGGCATAAAACATTGACATAACTCATTTTCAAAAATTTGCTTGGCTAAATCTGCTTCCCAAAATATAATTTTGACCAAATTTAGTTATGATTAAGATGAAATATAGAAAAGATACTGTGGCGGAAGTGGAAAATTTGTCTGCTACAGATGAAAAAAATTGTTTTTCACTTTTTCGTTTCAATTTTCATTGCTAAAACTTTTTTGGGGGGTATTTTATGCTATTTGTGATGGAATATTCACAGAAATTTAAATGTTAGTTTTTGTCCAGGGAGCAATGTGGGTGGTTTGACGATTCCCTGGATCATCTTGACAGGGTGCCAGGCCTTGTCTGCCCACTCCCACGCCCGTCACGCTCCACCATGTAGTGCAGGTGGCAGTCTGCCCTGTCATCCGCAATGTCCAGAACCTGCAACATTGTACAGTGAAATTAGGGTTTGAAATAATTATCACACTCAGTCTTAGTTGTGATTGGAAATAAAAAATAATAAAAAACACACAAAAAACAAACTTATTATTATGATAATTTCCCAAAACAAGGGATAGTCATTGAGACAAAGGAAAACTTCATTGTGTGTGTGTGTGTGTGTGTGTGTGTGTGTGTGTGTGTGTGTGTGTGTGTGCATGTGTGTGTGTGTGTGTGTGTGTGAACCTGCCTGTCTGTCTGTCTGTCTGTCTGTCTGTCTGTCTGTCTGTCTGTCTGTCTGTCTCACCGTCTGCCTGCCTGCCTTAGTGCCTATGTGTCCAACTGTCATTTTATCATATTATGTTTGTTTTTCTGTCTTTTCTTCCCATGAAACAATGTTCCAGCTTTATCATAAAACCTACAAAACACACATTAAAATGCTTGTTTAGAAAGCTTAACAAACAATTCCCAATATTCCATTCAAAGTTACAAACTATCAAAACCATGGTTTGGCTAAAAAAGATGAAAGAAGGATCGATTGGTCACAACCATTACAAGGACACCATTTATTCACTCTCGCCCGAGTCCCAAGTAACGATGTAGCCAGTGACACGAAATAAATTTTAAACCATAAAAACAATGCATGATTTCATAAGCAATCTCTAAAGTTGTACAAAACCGATCTTCAACGACTTGTAGATACCCACGATTTTTGATTGCACGCCCCAATGTGTTAAAAAAAGCGAGTTCGAGGGTAACTGCAGTTCACGGGACACAGGCAAAGTAAACGAGGTCGAGACACAATCGTAGGAAAAATCTAATCGTATTGGATAATTAGGTGACAAATGTATTTAAAAAACAAAGATGGGTGTTGTAAAATCAATGTGTCTTACCTTTGAATGTTGATGGGAACAAGAATATTAGCCACAACGACGAAAAGTCGATCGAAATCCAACCGCGTAGTCGCTACTTGCGATTTCGATTCGCGCGGTTACGGCGTTTCCGGTAGCGCACAAATGGGACACGTCACTGTTTTTGGGCCCCAGTACATTCATATTTGGTCATTGGTGTGTAAAACGTCATGAATTTATGTGCACGACTCGGGGTCGAACGTCCATCGTCATTTCAAGCGGGAAATCTGTATATTTTTGTCCGTGGGGGATTTTCAAAGTTTGGAGGTCACAACCGTTTCACACGGGACACGACTTACTATTTTCATCAAAGGTGAGCCTATTTAATAAAATATCAGTCCTTTTGTTCATTAAAACGATTGTTGTAATGTGGACTTTCAATCATTTTGCCGTACACTGGGCTGGGTCTTGTTTGAGGATTGAGACAAGCAAATCTTGAATACCGACCGAGTGGGACACGCCGTGTAACACGGTTACCGCTATTTTCTTTTTCAGTTTACAAACTCTATTTTTAAAATGATGATTTACAAAGTGCTTCAAATGAGTGTTCTATTATTTGCTAAGACTACAGGACCACCATTATTCCCATTTATTTAGTACAATTTACACAATTTCAATTTGTTCTGGTGCAGGTGTCCGATGTCACAAAAACAAGCGCCATTTTGAACACAATTTAGTCTTTTATTCAAGAATATCGTCATTTGTAAACATAGCATTGTGAAACCCTTGTTTGTGCCGCTTCTCTATTATATTAACTTCTCAAAAACAACAAGTCGAAATCATTTTTTGAACATCATCTTTATTGAAATTACACTGAAAGAGGGTCACCCTAGCTGTTGACCACTAGCGAATATCGACTCTAATAGTCTACAAACAGAACTGAAGGCATCTTCCAGTTGCAAGTAAATATACGACAGGTAAATTTTGGGTGATCTAGCTTTCTTCAATTCATATAAGACCTAAGTTGGTACAGCTAGGATGCAGCATCTTCCAGTTTCAATTATTACATATAGGGAAAAGTTTTAAAAGTCCAGGATCTGACATACACATTTTCAAATTCATACTTCTCTGTAGTGGTGAACTGAGGAATAAACCAATTATATAGGCATTAACTGAAGAGTCTGTCATCAGGCAGAAAAAGACTTTCAATGCTGTCATCTTCAATGTAACTTACCTTCATCATCACTCATTTTGTCTGTTGTGGAGGAGAGCGATGGGCAAAGCTGGGGATGTTGGCAGTCTGCTCAGCAGTTGAAGCAGCTGGAGAGACGTGTCAAGTCTGTAGAGAGAAAAAGGATCATGTCATACAGAAGGAAACTATAATGCTAATATTCTTACATTTCATCCATTTAAAAAAGCATATATATATAACTAATATGTGGTTACAGTAACACAACCAACCTATTTGTTTCTGTTGACCCTAAACGCTTTTCTTCCAATAAAAAATAAGAAAGAAAGAAAGAAAGAAAGAAAGAAAGAAAGAAAGAAAGAAAGAAAGAAAGAAAGAAAGAAAGAAAGAAAGAAAGAAAGAAAGAAAGAAAGAAAGAAAGATCACTCAAGGGATCCAACTTTGAAGTTTAAAAAAAAGCATTTCCAGTAAGAGAATGTTTGGTTCACGTTCAATCTGGCCTCTTCTAAAAAGAAAGAAAAAGAGTTTAGGCCAACTTAACAAATCTCTTTTTCAGGGGGGCTATGTTACCATAACCAGATCTTTTTTGGTTGTTGGCCTTAAGTAAATTCTGAGATTACAAGTAAGGTCTTTTTCAAAATTGAAGTATAAAATATTCAGTCAATTGTTTCACAAGGATACAGCAGCTACAAAACACCCATGCATAGAGATTTTACTAGTCTAAAATAAAATAAAAAGAAGTATTGCACCTTTATCATGTGTGCATGCATGTATAAATATGAGAGAGAGAGAGAGAGAGAGAGAGAGAGAGAGAGAGAGAGAGAGAGAGAGAGAGAGAGAGAGAGAGATGAGAGAGAGAGAGAGAGAGAGGTGGGTGGGGTGGGGTGGGGTGGGGTGGGGTGGGGTGGGGTGGGGTGGGGAGGAAGAGGGGGGAGCTAGCAGACAGACCCACAGAGAAAGGCAGGCAAACAAAATGAGTGAAAAGAACATGATTAGAGCAGCCAGCTCCACCTCAATTTAGAGGTGTCATCTTTGTTTTGCTGAAGCAATCTTCTGATTGCAAAGTTTCCTGTTTCTCTATTCCAGATTAAATTCAGCATCATGCCTCTAATCACAAATATCAGGGAGCAGACCACCTCAACACCTGCCATTGCAACAGCCAAGAAGAAGAAAGGCTCCAATAAAGAAGCAACCCAAGATGAAGGTGAGGATGCTGGTAGGCTCTGACTGGCATATTGATCTTACAACACCGAATACTCAGCAAACGCTCCCTCCCACAAACAAAGAAGGCAGGTATCCTTTATGTCCACAACAAATACACCAGGCCACATGGCATTCAAATTTAATGCACCCATTTGTGAACTCTATTGACCAGTGATACTCTGTCGATCTTTCATATTTACCCAACCATCTGAAAGCAAAGAAAACTAAGAGGTTGTAGGGTTCTGCTTGATCTGAAAACGGCAGGCCCTGGCCTGAATAAAAGTTTCCTTGGTGCTCTCATGCCAGCCTATGAAGCAACTCCAAACCCACCTCCCTTGTGTGGACAGTTAGCCAACAACAGCAGTGGATAGAAGGCCTATGACTGACAAAGTGTCCCTTACAACTCTGGCTCTGCCTACCTTAACTATGTGTGACAAAATTTTGACAATTAACCTCCATTATCACCAGCAAAAGCTCAGTGACATCAGCAGGCAGGCATCAAAAGTGACATGAGTCAAGAGACAAGCTGACAGGAATAATCCTGTGGAACAGCCTCAAGACAATGCCTCTTTCACCTTTCACTTGCAAAGTTGCATTCAAATTTCAATGCTACTTTCTCAGTGCTGTTTCATCAAGATGCTTGACAACCTCCATCTGCACTATTGAAACAACACACACACAAAAACAAATGATACATGCATACAACTCATCACCAAACAAACAAAAAACATCCCCACCCCACCCCCACCCCCAAGTGTACAATTTCATTGTTATTTAAGTCACAGATAAAACACAACTAATCCATCCACCCCCCATCCCCACCCCAAAATGATTACACGTGACAAAATAATTTTTCTGAAAATATCCCACATTGAATTTTGAGAAAAAAAAGCTATTTGCACAATCATCTCTACAGGAAATGGTCACCCACCACCATGAAACAAGTTTATCCATGCAAAAATTAGTTGCATTTGTAGGACTACAAATTACAGTCACACACGAGTTCAACGGTACAGTCTAATCAAGCAGAAAGCTATTCTGCATCACATGCCCTTGTTATTGAAAAGTGTTCACTATATAGTTACTTTTCCCATTGATTCTTCAAAGTTTACTGTTTGCAATAAATCATCTCTAAATACAGGAGCTAAAACCTGATAAAAATTAAAAGAAGAAAGACAGACATCGTCTTGAGAAAGAATCTTAATAGCCAAGCCCAGTTATTGGCATCTTCTGCAACCTGCAAGATAGGAATCTTCCACTATGTACAGGAATCTTTGGGCAAGATCCATTAGGAGCTGGTCCCAGATGACTGCTACCCAATTCATGTGCACTGACCCATCCCCTGGTATTTCATCAGAGAGCAATTCATGACATGCCTAAAAAATGCATGCCTTGGATTGAGCAAGATGAGTAAAAGAGTAGGGGAATAATGATGCTTCTAGCTTGCCAGCTCATCAAAGAGACCAGTCGCCCATTTGCAGGGTCTGCCAGAGGAGCAGGAATGGACATAATTCATGTGCGCACCGGTGTGGAGCGACTGGCAGGCGGGTCGCACCCTGTCACCCAACATGCAAGTCTGAACCTGCCTTCCCAGCACCCGCTCCCTCTGCCTGCCTAGCGACAGGCCTCAACAACCAAACATCTCTGGCACAGCAGCATCCAGCTACACCCCCACCCCCCCCACCCCACCCCCCCTGCTTTGCTGCCTTTCCTTACTTCTTGCTGAGACACATGACAGCAGTACACCCTGAATAGGCAAACCATTGCATCCAAGGCAACAGGTCTCTGAACAATAGCAGGAGCAACAACGCCCCAAGCTCAGAGAGATCTGAAGATGGGTGTGGAGAGGAATCAAATACCTTCAGAGAGAAATGGGGCTGAGAGAAGAGAAAGGATAGAAGTTGCTAGGGGATTCAGCTGAAAGTACATAAGTGGGAGTGATTGGGGGTTGTGATGGGGTTGGATAGATGGATGGATGGATGGGTGGGTGGATGAATAGATAGATGGATGAATGGATGGATGGATGGATGGATGGGTGGGTGGATGGTTGAATGGATATTTCCCGGCCTGCCAGCCTTGGTATGGTATATGAGGCTGATAATAAGGAAAAGACGTTTGAGCTGATCAAATCAAAAGCAAGGTTAAGCCATGATTTCCCTAGTTATTCACCTCTTCCCAATGGCATTGTTAGACTCAGTGGACCATAAGGGGGTGTGGGAGGTAGTATGCCAATGATTCTTGGCCGTTTTCACATTGAACCAATAGGTTGCAGGCAACTAGTGTTTCCAGCCTAGGAAAGAGCAGACTGTGAACTTGTGAACCCGAATAACTGGCAGGAGAAACAGATGGCCAGCCATTAAGGAATGGAACAGTTTTCTGGACTGGAAGAAATCTGTTAGCACATCTGTGCATGTCTGTTTTTTGTGTTTTTTCCCCCACCCCACCCCCATCACTTTTAATATCAATGGTTTAGACTTAGAGCAACTATTTAAGTCGGTGAGAGCACTTGTTAAATGTCAGAGACTATGAACTAGTTCCAATAGTTTCAAGTGCTAACTGGACGGTGTTCTTAGGACTTTAAAGCTCCCAAATCACAAATCACAGAAACTGAACATCAACAGATGATTTTTAGCAGCAAATGATGCCAAGAAATTTTCAGCAGAGAGAAAAGGGCCGAGGTTGTGTGTGTGTGTGTGTGTGTGTGTGTGTGTGTGTGTGTGTGTGTGTGTGTGTGTGTGTGTGTGTGTGTGTGTGTGTGTGTGTGTGTGTGTGTGTGTGTGTGTGTGTTTCTGCAGAGATTCACCACAAAGTTTTCTCATTCTCAGTAACACTGACAGTGAAGCAAGTTTCATGCAAGCTGCTTGGACTTCCTTGGAAGTTTGAGAAAGTCTCTTACAGTCTTAGGAGTCTGCACAGTGAGCAAACAACTCATTGCTCATCAAAATCGCTATCATCACCTGCAGTTTTGCAAACTTTCCACCTCACCACCCAGCCAAGGGTTCACCACCAACCCAAGGTTGCACTATGGGTCACAGTTTGGTTTCGCCCTAGATTCCTCAAGTTCGAACAGTTCTCATAGGCAGAAGGTTGATGAATTATGGACATCTCTGGCGAAGCAGGAGAGTGCTGGCGGAAACCTGGGCTGAACAAGCAGGGCGAGCTAGGGGCTGGGCAACCATTGTTCCAGCCCGGCTGTCGCCCATCAATGCATCGATTGGTGGGGCACCTACCTGGAACTTTATCGACCGCATGGACAGGCCACAGCTTGCCCACCCTGCCCGGACCCTCCAGCTCAGCATTGATTTTCCACCCTCTTTTCTTCCCACCCGCCTTGCGCGCACCACGAAAGAAAGGCTCCTGGTCATGAATATTTCAAAAGCTAGCCCTATTGATTAAAAAACCTGACAATTTTAATGCTGCAGCAAATGCATGCAAGACCAAGCACTGAAAAACAGTATGTTCTTCTGAGGTAGAAAACTGATGCCAGCGCTCTCTGTGCTAGAGCAGAGAGGCAGAAAAATCAATCAATCCATAGGTAGGTAGGCAGGCTTGAAATAACAAAAGACTTGGCCGCAAGATGCTGCGAGGTAGGTTTGCAGCGTGCCATCCAAGCCATCACTGACATTCCTCGTCTTCAAAAGCTATGACAACTGAACTGAATCACCTGGGTTAAAAACCTAGGAAACTTGATCTCACATCAGCAGAATTCCCTGAAACTGCAAAATTTCAAACCCCAAGATACTTATGTTTTGTACACAGTTATGAGAATAAAACATATGAAACACTAACATGCACAAAGTCAACTGCTGCTCATATTGTAATCAATCAACTTCACAGAAGGAGAGCTTGATTACATCTTTACTTAATGATGATACAGTGTCCCACACTAGGTGCTTTATCCTCACAGAGTTAATTAGAGCAGCTCTGCAGTCAATGAAGATTACATATAGAAGGTAAGAAAAGAGGGAATCTCAAAGAAGTTGGTGATCCTTTTAACCAGCTATGATTTTCAACCAGCTTCTTTAACATTTGATTTTTACATATCTGCCTCTGCTCCTACCCCGAAACCACAGTAAAATTATCTCTGCTAAAGACCAGACATGACAGGGGGGGGGATATCAGACAACAAAATTCACAGTGACTGACGATAAGTCAATTCTTGAAAAATCTACTGAAACTGGGGAAATGACCTATCCACAACTGATCTGTTGGAAACAACTGGAATAAATTTGAAAGTTAAGAATCCTGATATCTAAGTGGCACTTCATGTTTAGTTGAGGTCTTGATCAAAATGCATGCAAATGTTAATAAGACTTCGAGGCATCTTAGGACAAAAACTTCAAACCTGGAGCAATCACGTCTACTGCCCATAACATAAGTCAAACAGGCATTTCAAGTTTCATGAATGCTAGTTCTGATTAAACATTTCACACACCCACACACACACACACACACACACACACACACACACACACACACACACACGCACGCTGGATCGCTCAGGCACTTGCATATTTACAAGCCTCAGCATAAAGTCATTTGGCCTGGCTGCCAGAGGCTCTTTTAACTCATTGCTTACGCAGCGCAATCACGTGGTTGCGATGACGCCAACACCCTTTGGCTACGCAGCGCAACTACGTGGTTGCGGTAATGCATTTTTCCTATCTGCGTGGTTGTTTCAACCACTCAGATAGGAACTCATACAGCTATTTATTCTCTAACCAATTTGTGTTCATTGGAGTGACCTTTTCTTTAGTATAGTCCCCGTGAGAAAGCAAAATTTAGTAGAAGCTACGCTCACCCTACGTCATGTCGACATCGCATCGCGTTGTCAAAGGAGATCGAGCGGTGATGAAAATGACGAAGTATTAGAAGTGTGGATGGAAGAAGGGTCTGATACTGAAGATCTTGGTGGATATTGGACTTCTGAAGAAGATCTTGATGATTCTGATGCGGAAATAGTCCCAGTCAACGAGAATGCAGAGGTGGCTGACATCGAAGACGAATCGACTTCGTCGCCGTCGACGTCAGAGAGAGAGGAAGAGATGGAAACGGTGTTTACAGCAGACACAGACATCGATTCGGATGCAGAGGATGCCGAAAACCTTCTCTACTCCTCCAATGAACTGTACCACACAAAAGAGGACTATGCCAAGTAGGGCGCCTTCTTTCTCTCATATCGCCATTCTGAGACTTTTCTTCTATTCAGACAGAGACAGATTCTGAGATTGCAGTGAGTAAGTGTATATTTTCTGATTTCACCTCTCTGACTTGCTAAAAAAAATCCTTTTCAAGCATTTTTTATTCTGTAGTCAATCATTCATCAATATAGTTTGATGTGGAAATACTGATTTCAGAACTGTTGTGCAAAATCTATCGCTTGCCTATTAGTACAATACAGGTGTTTAAAAAAAAGACTATCAATATTGCATGAACCAGGTGTTTTAATTTTTCCCCCTCAATTTTCTTACTGCATATTGTAACTATCCAGCACTTCAGCTAGAAAGTGCAAATGATTATCTTTCTTGTGGTACCAACCATTAAACAGTTATTATAAATTTGGACTTTGTGTGATTTTTTGAAAACTTGAAAAAACACTGCGTACAGAGGTAAATTTCCTAATGCTATCCCTGCGTAAGCAATGATTTAACATAAACGGAGTCATGGTTCACAGATAATGCAAGTTTTCAAAGAAAACAACAGGAACGGGAGGAAGGCAATTTTGTGAGCAACACTTTGATACTTATACAAAGAGTTGTTCCTGAGGTACAGAATGACATCATAACACACACATTTTGAGTATGATGGTTTGCCTTCCCAGAAACAAAGCTGTCTAAGGAATGTGCTCCACAGTTACTGTTGCTTTTCACTATGGACAAGCTATATCACTGCAACTAAAACAAGAAGGGCAAAGCCCACACAACTCACATGCTTGACCTTGACCTTTACATGACCTTGACCTTCAGGTGACCTTCAAGGTCAAGGTCAAACAACTAAACCTAGCAATGACATCATACACTAAGGACTGCTTTACACATTTTCCCTACCAAAATACATGTGACCTTGACCCAAGGTCAAGGTCATCCAAGGCCATGCAACACAAAGCTATTAATTCAAGACATAGGAAGCACAATGGTGCTTATTGGCACTTTCTACCATGAGATATGGTCACTTTTAGTGGTTTATTACCCCATTTGGGTCCCATTTCATAAGCGTCAAAGTGACCTTGACCTTGATATGAGACCAAATGTGTCTCATGATGAAAGTATAACATGTGTACTACAATGTTATGAAGTTTCGAAGAGTTATCTTCCATAGTTCAGGGTCAAGGTCACTTCAAAATATGTATACAATCCAACTTTAAAGAGCTCCTGTGACCTTGACCTTGATGCAAGATCAATCAAACTGGTATCAAAAGATAGGGCTTACTTTGCCCTATACACCACATATAGGTCAGGTATCCAATCTCAAAAACTTCAGAGAAAATTGGGAAAATGTGAAAAATGGCTGTTTTTAGACAAAATTTACAGCCCCTGCGACCTTGACCTTGAAGCAAGGTCAAGTCACTTGTGTGTTTTTTTACGCCTTGTCATCATACACCATCATGCCAAATTGGGTATTGATAGACTTAATAGTGTCCGAGAAAAATCCAATGTTAATGTTTTTATGGATGACATCACGCCCGGACGGACGAAATGGGTGAGTACATAGACTCACTTTTGCTTCACATGTGAGTCAAAAAACAAGAAGACTTCTGTAGCTGACCTCTCTGATTGATGCTCACCTTTCCTTGGCCAGAGGAAATGAGTTGTAATCTGTATGGCAGACCTGCCTACCCCCCCTAAGGCCAATTCAGGAGATTCTGAAAAACAGGCCTGGGTCCGGGGGGGGTGGGGGTGGGGGGTGGGGGGGGTGGTTTGGGGGGCGCGGGCTCAACCGAAATGTGATAGCTGGGGGTGGGTGGGTTGGAGATCCGCATCTATAGGAAGAGATGACCCTATTGACCCATCCACGCCATGCCCCTTTCTCGCTGTAGCTCGCGTGGTATCACATGCAGGCGGCAAAATGGCTTCCACGGGAACGCCAACTGACCCGTTACGTTGTATTCCGGACAGCATTTGTGTCTCATTTTTGCCAGACAGTGAGATTTCTCAGACTGTGATAGACAGGGGTATGAATAAATACTACTCATGTTATTTAGAAAAAATTAAGATCTATGAGCAAGAGGATTCAACGGTGGAGGTGGCAGCTCGGAAAGTTGCATTGATGAGAAAGAAATTTACCAACCACGCTCGATTCGAAGACTTACGTTGGATGGGATATATTCTGTTCTAATTTTTGCCAGACAGTGAGAAGATTTCTCAGACTGTGATAGACAGGGGTATGAAGAAATACTGCTCATGTTATTTAGACAAAATTTAAAGATCTATGAGCAAGAGGATTCAACGGTGGAGGTGACAGCTCGGGAAGTTGCATTAATGAGAAAGAAATTTACCAACCATGCTCGATTCGACTGTGATAGACAGGGGTATGAATAAATACTACTCATGTTATTTAGACGAAATTAAGATCTATGAGCAAGAGGATTCAACGGTGGAGGTGACAGCTCGGGAAGTTGCATTGATGAGAAAGAAATTTACCAACCACGCTCGATTCGAAGACTTGATCGAGACAGGGGTGAACCTTTGCTCTTCGCTTACGTTGGATGGGATATAATCTGTTCTAATTTTTGCCAGACAGTAAGAAGATTTCTCAGACTGTGATAGACAGGGGTATGAAGAAATACTACTCATGTTATTTAGACGAAATTAAGATCTATGAGCAAGAGGATTCAACGGTGGAGGTGACAGCTCGGGAAGTTGCATTGATGAGAAAGAAATTTACCAACCAAGCTCGATTCGAAGACTTGATCGAGACAGGGGTGAACCTTTGCTCTTCGCTTACATTGGATGGGATATATTCTGTTCTAATCCTGGAGCTTTGTATAACCGTGCTCTACCCAAAATCTCAGAACTACCATCACGAGAGACAAGCGGTGTAATGAGATGGTAAGATACATAAGCATCATCCTCGCATTGAAGCATTACTGTACGTCTATCCTCACTCAACCCTCCCAAAATTTGCTTCTTGAAGCCTAGAAATGAATAAACTTATGTTAAATAACAGTAATGTTCAATTTCAAATGCAGATCTGAGACTCACCCCCGCGCAGACTCCTTTGTTTTTATTAAGCCGGCTGAGATTTAGCTGATCGTGTGGCCGGCAGCACGCCTTGATCCACGCCATTGCATCGGCTCTTCTGCTTTTTACAGAGGGAAATTGATGCAATTTGCCTCCTACTATTTTATCGGGATATCGTTGATCACCAGAGCATGTGCCCCACTGGCAGTGAACAACCATTTTGTTGTGGTTGTGCGATAGGCTAGAACCGAAGCGAAAACGCGTGATGGAGTCAAAGAGACGCTGGATCCAGACAGTGCCGTATTTGTGATACCAGTGTGAGCCAGAGAAGTTTGCGCTAAAAATAGACTAGTTCTGCGCCAGCGATTGGCTAAGCCCAGCGATCGCGTGGGCCTTGTGGATGGGTCAATAGGAGCGCTTCGAGTTCAGCCGAAACGTGGGGGGGGGGGAGAAGGACCCTGTGAGACCGCTTAGAACTCAACCGAATCGTGAGAGCGGGGAGGGGGGGCGGGGGGGGGGAATGACCCTATAGGAGCACTTAGAGATCAGCCGAAACGTGAGAGCGAGAGGGGTTCACTGCTATTGAAATCGGGATAATTCAAAGCCTAATCGGGAGGTTGGAAGATGCAGGCCTAAATCGGGAGTCTCCCAATTTTTTCCGGAGAGTAGGCAGGTCTGGTATGGTCATACAACAAGAATCTTTCTGCTTTAGTATTAAAAAAATCTGATCACTGCAGCATGTTCAAGTGCACTGCCTTTTAATATATATTAAGGTAAATACACAAATTTCAACATTGCACTAAATAAAGAAAAAAACTAAACTCATGCACTGTCTGTCAGTTCAAGTCCCAGTTCAGCCTGACAAAGTATTATGGGCACACACACACACACACACACACACACACACACACATGAGCGCATGCACTCAGAGAGTTATGGTTATGGTTAAGGTAACAAGGAAGGGGGGGGGGGGGTGGGGTGGGGGGGGTGGGGGTGGGGGGGGTGGGGGGTGAAGAGATATCAGTAGGTTGGCCTTAACTTTTTCCCAGTTTAGAGGAGGTCAGAATGAACATAAACCAAACTTCCTTTCACTGCAAACACTTTTTAACAAGAAGGGCAAAGCCCATACGACTCACATGCTTGACCTTGACCTTGACATTCAGTGACCTTCAAGGTCAAGGTCAAACAACTAAACCTACCAATGACATCATACACTAAGAAATGCTTTACACATTTTTCCTACCAAAATACATGTGACCTTGACCCAAGGTCAAGGTCATCCAAGGTCATGCAACACAAAGCTGTTAATTCAAGACATAGGAAGCACAATGGTGCTTATTGGCACTTTCTACCATGAGATATAGTCACTTTTAGTGGTTCACTACCCCATTTTGGTCACATTTCATAAGGGTCAAAGTGACCTTGACCTTGATGATATGTGAACAAATGTGTCTCATGATGAAAGTATAACATGTGCCCCACATAATTATTAAGTTTGAAACAGTTATCTGCCATAGTTCAGGGTCAAGGTCACTTCAAAATATGTATACAATCCATCTTTGAAGAGCTCCTGTGACCTTGACCTTGAAGCAAGGTCAACCAAACTGGTATCAATAGATAGGGCTTGCTTTGACCTATATACCACTTGTAGCTAAGGTCGCCATTCTCAATAACGTGGGAGAAAATTGGGAAAATGTGAAAAATGACTGTTTTTGAGACCACATTTATGGCTCCTGTGACCTTGACCTTGAAAGGTCAAGTCACTATGTATGTTTTTTGAGGCCTTGTCATCATACACCATCATGCCACATTTGGTGTTGATAGACTTAATAGTCTCCGAGAAAAATCCAACGTTTAAGTTTTTTACGCACGGTCGGACGGACGGACGGACGGACGACACGGCTGAGTACATAGACTCACTTTTGCTTCGCATGTGAGTCAAAAACTTCATCAGTGGATTCAATGAGCTCATAGGGCAGGGAAGACGGAACAACATGCAGTGTGTTGCTTACCATCAATTTCTTTCTTATTTTTTAATAAACATGATCCATACAGAAGTTTAAGGGTCGAAAGGAAAAAATTAATAATTGAGTCTGTCAGGTTACCATAACAAAATTATTTTTGTGAGTGACCTAAACTAAAAACTAGTGTTTAGTCTTGGACTCTTTTATCACGACATCAGCTAAAGGAACACAGGTGTAAATCCATCAAAATAATCACAATGATCACTCTTCCAGGTTGACTACTAGGCATTCACATGATCATGGCTGTTGTGAACATGCTAAAATGAGACCTGCAATTAGGTGACACCCTATCCTGGAGGATTACAGGGGATGTAAGAAGAAACAGGTTGCTAGCATACACTTGCCAAAGACAGCCTATCATCATGGCAAGGGCCTGAGCAGATTGCCATATCTCATGACACCAGGGTTCCACACCCAGACAACATGTCTCCAGCGCTGGAGAATCACATATCCAGTTGCCTTGCATTAGGGCTAGAAGAAAAAAATTGTTTTCCACATAAAGCCAGTATCCACCAAACCCGGTACTCAAACAGAATCAGGATCTCTACATCCTCGGAAAATCCTCTTTGAATTTCAATACCTAAGTGAATTTAAATAATAACTAACCAACCAAAAAACATAACTTCCTTAGAAGGAGTAATAAAAGTGATTAAAATGCTAGATAAGGAATAGGTCCATGACAGCAAAAGTAATTATCTTTCCAGTCATGGTAAATCTGAATTCGGTAGTACAAGAGCAGTGCCTCATGAGGAAGAAGAGGTTCTATGATCATAATGCATGGGATAAATTTATGCTCAGAATCAATCAATCATACATCACTACTGTTCACAATTTCAGCTCTATTGTTTTGGTAGGAAAACAGCTTTAAATCTTTACAATTTGCCCAATAGCTGAACAACATAATTACTCTTCATTACACAATAATGCAAGAAGCTATTACAATTTATCTGTGCATTTCACAACAAAGTCAACTCAGAAGAAGTCCATGGAACTTAAATTACTAAGCTCCATGCTTGACAAGAGAACTTTCTCATCTCTTTTAATGAACATGATACATATCAATTATCACTCTACTGACAAAACAAGAAGGGCAAAGCCCATACGACTCACATGCTTGACCTTGACCTTTACATGACATTGACCTTCAGGTGACCTTCAAGGTCAAGGTCAAACAACTAAACCTACCAATGACAGCATACACTAAGAAATGCTTTACACTTTTTTCCTACCAAAATACATGTGACCTTGACCCAAGGTCAAGGTCATCCAAGGTCATGCAACACAAGCTGTTAATTCAAGACATAGGAAGCACAATGGTGCTTATTGGCACTTTCTACCATGAGATATGGTCACTTTTAGTGGTTCATACCCCATTTTGGTCACATTTCATAAGGGTCAAAGTGACCTTGACCTTGATGATATGTGACCAAATGTGTCTCATGATGAAAGTATAACATGTGCCCCACATAATTGTTAAGTTTGAAACAGTTATCTTCCATAGTTCAGGGTCAAGGTCACTTCAAAATATGTATACAATCCAACTTTGAAGAGCTCCTGTGACCTTGACCTTGAAGCAAGGTCAACCAAACTGGTATCAAAAGATAGGGCTTACTTTGCCCTATATACCATAAATAGGTGAGGTATCCAATCTCAAAAACTTTAGAGAAAATTGAGAAAATGTGAAAAATGACTGTTTTTTAGACAGCATTTATGGCCCCTGCGACCTTGACCTTGAAGCAAGGACAAGTCACTATGTATGTTTTTTTAGGCCTTGTCATCATACACCATCATGCCAAATTGGGTGTTGATAGATTTAATAGTCTCCGAGAAAAATCCAACGTTAAAGTTTTTCACGGACGCCCGGACGCCCGGCCGCCTGGACGGACGACACGGGTGAGTACATAGACTCACTTTTGCTTCGCATGTGAGTCAAAAAGGCCTCCATGTATGGTCTAAATAAGTTTGAAATTTTCAATCCAATTATAACAGCTCAAAAGTGTGAGATTGGCAGCATTTCCTACAGTTCGAAGAATTCCTTCAAGCTTTGGTTTCATTCTACAAGAATTAACAAAATCTGCTTGGGGGTTTGGTAAGTTCGAAGCATATGTATGCAAGTGTTCGTGTGTGAATAAGGGCTCTCTCTCTCTCTCTCTCTCTCTCTCTCTCTCTCTCTCTCTCTCTCTCTCTCTCAAAATAAATTCTGTAATATTTTAAAGCAAAATATGATCATGAATTTATGTATATTTCTGCATGAGAAATACTCATTAGGCCTTCAACATCTGTCACAAAAAAGAAAAGTGAAACATGTAGCTCAAGCTGCTTGACCTTCATGAAAGTAAAAATAAAAGTTCATGGCAACAAAATACTGCAATGTTGACCACATACCTGCCTTCTACACCTACCTGGTGGGGTTGGGGTGGGGTTGGGGGTCAGGAAGGAGGAGAGGAGATAAAGATAAGGAGGGACACACACACACACACACACACACACACACACACACACACACACAAACCGAGAAATTCCTTTGGAATGATGATATAAGGGCCATTACAAAAACACAGTTAACCCATTTCCGCCGGATGCGACGTACGCGTTACATCTACCTTTACCGCCGGATGCGACGTACACGTCGCATCCTATAGTAGCTCTGTAAAACGGATTGAGGCAAGTCAATCTTGTCGGCCTATCAACACCGCAAGGAATTGTGGGATAGCTGCAAATGTCAGTGTACGCGATGCGAAAATTTCGTCGCGATCGGTGATCTAGAACCAAAGTTATTGATGTTTAAATCTTGTGACATTTCGATTTTTGGAACGTTTTGTCAAAATGGCTGACGAAGGATCTGATATGAGTGAGGGAAGTGACATTGAAGTGGATTTAGACCTAGAATCTTCCCAAGTTGGTGACGAACGTGACAGATTAGACATCGAAGTTTGAACAAAGTGGAGGGAGGCGAGTTTTCGGGAAAAAAATCGGATGAAGATGTCAGTAAACCCAGAGCAGCAAGTGAGTGGAAGTACACAGGTTTCACCCAACGCTCTAAAGAAACTTTCAAGCGAACAGGGGCATGCCATATTAGACTCTTTTGGTGTAATTTTGCTTGGACTGGATATTTCATGATTCGTGATTCAAGATCTGTGTGGAATCCTACACCAGAATGTGGATTACTTAGCTTGATTTCTGCATGAAAATGACAAGGTATGTATATGAATGAGATGTGTTTGCACAAGTTCTAAAGACAACAATTTCACTGATGTCAGGATGTTATATCCTCCAGTCCAGAAAATGAAGAATAATGTTTAGAAATCTCATAAAGGTTCAGAGATGATGCAAAAATGGTTAGTAGTTTTGCCCATGTTATTTATTTTGTCATCTGTGAAAGTTTAATGAAGATAACAATCATATGCTATGCTAGAAAGAGTTTTGTGTCATGTAACAAGATTTTATTTCTCTTTTTAATTATGATACTGTGTAAAGCATTGTTCTTATTTTGTGAAAGATGATGACATAATAACAAAGCACAATATCTTAGTAACAAATAAGTGGCTAATTGATATACATACATTGACCAAACAAGAAGGGCAAAGCCCATACTACTCACATGCTTGACCTTGACCTTTACATGACATTGACCTTTACACGACCTTGACCTTCAGGGTCAAGGTCAAACAACTAAACCTAGCAATGACATCATACACTAAGAACTGCTTTACACATTTTTCCTACGCCTTGTCATCATAAACCATCATGCCAAATTGGGTGTTGATAAACTTAACAGCCTCCGAGAAAAATCCAACGTTAAAGTTTTTTTTACGGATTACAGTACGCCCGGACTCCCGGTCTGCCCGGACGCCCGGTCGGACAACATGGGTGACCTAGTATGAAAGTATAACATGTGTACTACAATGTTATGAAGTTTGGAAGAGTTATCTTCCATAATTCAGGGTCAAGGTCACTTCAAAATATGTATACAATCCAACTTTAAAGAGCTCCTGTGACCTTGACCTTGAAGCAAGGTCAATCAAACTGGTATCAAAAGATAGGGATTACTTTGCCCTATATACCATATATAGGTCAGGTATCCAGTTTTTTAGACAACATTTACGGCCCCTGCGATATTGACCTTAAAGCAAGGTCAAGTCACTATGTATGTTTTTGTACGCCTTGTCATCCTACACCATCATGCCAAATTGGGTGTTGATAGACTTAATAGTCTCCGAGAAAAAAAGTTTTTCACGGACGCCCGGACGGACGACCGGACGCCCGGACGGACGACACGGGTGAGTACATAGACTCACTTTTGCTTCGCATGTGAGTCAAAAATGAGAAAAATGCAAATGTGCAAGTAAAAACGGAGAATGGTAAAATGCTGATATCACAGCAAGTTTCATTTGATTTTGTGTGAAATACTTTGTAAATCATGGATGTTGCTGTAATTCACTCACATGATTGATAAATGGTTCACATTCTTTTACAGTTAAAACTGTTGCATTTTAATTCATTATTTAATTTACAACAGGTTGTAAAAGTGCAGAGAATTGTCATTTTCCTCTATTTTTATATTTTTCTTAAAATGGCAAAACAAAAGTATTTGTAAGAGAGGCTAATGCTTGAAATGACTAGAAAGCCAAAAATATAAGCTTTCTTACAGTGTTTGAATCATCAAAATATCTTGTACACAAGCAGAGAAAATAAATTTTGAAACCGGTCACTGGATTTGTTTTTTTTCCCCAAAAATGCTCAGGAACCAGGGAGCTTTTTTTTACAGATAACGTTAGGCGGAAATGGGTTAAGTAACATGGTCCATTATATTACTTAGAAATAAGTAGATATCATTTTTAATGCATTGTCACTGACTACAGAAATACATGATGACATTTGAAGTGTTGTCCAATCTTGTGCCTTAAATAGACCATACAAGTCTTGAGGCAACAAGATGGACTTTTAATATTGTCCACACGTCCTCCCTTCATACCAATCAGTTGGGTTGAAGGCTCTTTTATGGACATGACTCTAGTCATATTTTTAAAAATCCCAACAGAACAAGCATAGCATAAAAGTATTCCCAAAACAATCCAGTTGCCATGACATGAGTGAGCTAGACAGGAAAATATTTAGTTGAAAGAATTTTGTTTCTGACAAATTACTCCAAACTACTTGTAACTCATTACTCATATCCTATTTTGAGTGCATTTAATTACTTTGTGTTTGGTAACAGATCTAACAGTCAATAAATATTTTATGTCAACCAAAGCTTTACCAAGTGCAATTTAATATTTCTTTTACTGGTGATTTAGAAAAAGAATTGAGATAACTTTTGCAATCATATCATAGACTTTTTTACTTAGCTATTTCAGTGCAAAATACAGCAGATAGCAGTCAAATTTCCACTAGAGTTGATTTTATTTGTTGAAACTGATATATTTAAAACATCTTAAAACTGGGCTAAAATATGTTCATATATTTCATCATTCTGAATATTCTAACACTTTCAAAATAGTATGGTTGAACAGCAGGAATGCATGCATTCCCTGAACCTAGTAATAGTAGTATATATAAATATATCAAACTGATCTCACAAAAACTGAAAAAGGTGCATTTCATGGAAGAAATTGAGCAATAACTAAGATGAATGACCAGACTTGCATCCAAAAATAACAAAAGAGTCCAGTACTGTAATACATGAACAATATCACATGTTTGGTTAATTGAAAATATTGAGGCTCAACTCAAACAGTATAGAAATCAGTTTGGAAAATCTGAATGCAGCTTCTACACCCAAGGGAGGTAACTCCACTTTCCCCAAGGGAATCTGTCCTAAAGTGCACACACATGAATGCAAATGCAGTGTGATTTCTTTACAAAGCACACACAAGAGGCATAATTCAAGGATCTAAAGATATCCATGCAGCTTTCAACTTAAATATTATAGTACTCTTCTCCTTCCAAAATTCTGCAGTTACACTCCAGGGGGATTAGGGGATTGGGGTGGGGGTTGGGGATGAGGAGAGTGGGGGAGAAGAGAGAGAGAGAGAGAGAGAGAGAGAGAGAGAGAGAGAGAGAGAGAGAGAGAGAGAGAGAGAGAGAGAGAGAGAGAGAGAGAGAGAGATTGATTGATTATTTATCAAGGATGAAATTATAGGCATTTCTGCCCATCTTACAAATTGTCCTTGCTCATAAAGAATGAATAGACAATCCTATATAAATTTGGGGGGGGGGGGGGGGGGGAGAGAGAGAGAGAGAGAGAGAGAAAACAGAAAAAAGATAACAATAAGTATCAAGTAGTATATCAACGTACAACAGACGGCAGTGATATATGGACAATATCGTAACAATGACATGAACAAGGTTTTAGTTGATGCCTTCGACAATTGTTTGCTCAATGAGTCTTGAGGTACAAGTAGCAGCGTGTCATATATACAGGTGACATTGTACTCAGGGTACAGCAAAGAGATTATAGGAAGAGATAATCACATATGGAAGTTTTAAAGGACTTCAAGGAAGTATTGTTCCTGAGGTGAAATGGGAGTGAGTTCCATATCGAAACACCTGAATATGCAAGACTGCCTTTGTAAATGTCTACTCTAGGTTGTGGAAGAATGAAGGTGTCACGAGATGTTAAGCAGCTCGTTTGGGGATGATGGAATAGATCATTAACTCATTGCTTATGCAGGAATAGCATTAGGAATTTTACCTCTGCACGCAGTGTTTTTTTAAGTTTTCAAAAAATCACACAAAATCCAAATTTTGAATAACTGTTTAGTGGTTGGTACCACAAGAAAGAAAATCATTTGCACTTTCTAGCTGAAGTGCTGGATAGTTACAATATGCAGTAAGAAAATTGGGGAAAATTATTTTTAAACACCAGGTACATGCAATTTTGATTTTCTTTTTTTTTTACACCTAATGTATTGTACTAATAGTCAAGAGATAGATTTTGCACAACAGTTCTGACATCAGTATTTCCACATCAAACTATATTGATGAATGATTGACTACAGGATAAAAAAATGCTTGAAAATGAATTTTTTTTGCAAGTCAGAGAGGTGAAATCAGAAAATATACACTTACTCACTGCAATTTGTCTCTGTCTGAATAGAAGAAAATCTCAGAATGGCCTTCTGAGAGAAAGAAGGCGCCCTACTTGGCATAGTCATCTTTTGTGTGGTACAGTTCATTGGAGGAGTAGAGAAGGTTTTCGGCATCCTGTGCATCCGAATCGATGTCTGTTTCTGCTGTAAACACCGATTCTATCTCTTCCTCTCTCTCTGACGGCGACGGCGTCTTTGCTGTCACTTAGTGTCAGTTACGAAGTGACATCTGTTCGTCTTCGCTGCAGCCACCGCTTCATTCTCGTTGACTGGGACTATTTCCGCATCAGAATCATAAAGATCTTCTTCAGAAGTCCAATATCCACCTAGATCTTCAGTATCAGACCCTTCTTCCATCCACACTTCTAATACTTCGTCATTTTCATCACTGCTCAATCTCCTTCGACAACGCGACGTCATGTCGAAGCGCGGAAACACGACGGTGGGTGAGCGTAGATACTGCTAAATGTAGCTTTCTCACGGGGACTATACTAAAGAAAAGGTAACTCCAGCGAACACAGACTGGTTACAGAATAAAGTGCTGTACGATTTACTTCCCTTGAAACAGCCACGGAGAAAGGAAAATTTCATTACGGCGACCGCAAACACGTAGTTGAGCTGCGTAGCCAAAGGGTGTTGGCGTCATCGCAACCACGTGGTTGAGCTGCGTAAGCAATGGGTTAAGGTACCTTGGTGCTCTTGAATGAGCAATTTTGTGCATGAGAATGCATTTATTTTGGGAGAGGTGTTTATGGAAGGGCAGCAGCCCAAGATTTCAGAGCTTTTCATCTGTAGACAATGTTGAGTCAGAAATGATAAGCTTGGTAGCTCTTCTGTACAGTGTCTTAATCTTGTTTAACCCTGCGAGTGTCAGGAACCGACATGATCGGTTCTACTCCTGTTCTGTGATTGCTAGAACCGACCTGGTCGGTTCTATTCTTGAATGGTTCATTTCATTCCATCTGCTACTTGGTATTCGGTTTTAATGTTTGATATTGTAAGAATATCCATTTGGATGTAAAAAACGCATTATCCCACAGTGGTCTAGTCAGACAGAAGTTATTTTTACTGAATTTGTCAACCTACACGAAGTGGCCAAAATGGACGCCACGCCCCCTCCGCACCACAATGAAGTACAATCGTTTACAGCTTGGTATGGTCTGTAAAGGTGAAATCTAGCCACAAAATGAGTTTTAAAGGATTGAAATAACACGTTTTCTGCTATATGTATGTGTTGTTTTTCTTGTTTATAGCTGGGAAACTGCAATGTTTACACCACGAAGCAAGAGCATTCCATCACTTCTTCGATTAGATTCATTTGCACGACCTAAACAACCTCTACTCATGAGAAACCTATTGTGATTGGTCCAAAAATATATAGTTCACCCAATGGTAGAGAGCCATGTATACAGTCTTGATTACACCGGACGTGTTGATGCAAGCCCAGCTGGCAGTAGTCGCTTATCTCACAGTTTTGGCTGGTGCTGCCCACAGTGAAAGCAAAGATAGCAAAGATCATGTATACATGATCTTTGGTGATAGTGTCAGCAGCACCAGCCAAACATCAAGTGTGAGGATTCAGAGATTGACTCTGACTTCTATGACAAATTTATCACAAATGTTCTAAAGGGAAGGGAGAAGAATAACCACTCCAGGCTGTGTTGCATAGGATGATATTTGGGTTGTGAAATGTACTGTGAATTAAAGCTGTAGCTGCACCACGATAGACATCAAAGAAGCCTGGGAGGCTGGCAAGAGCTTTGAAGGAGGGGGAAAAGGAATAGAACTAAATCTGAGTGAGGGGAATCAGATCAGTTATGGGAATACTGATACTGAACTGAGGTAGATTCTCAATTCGGTCAGTCCCACTTCTTTTTTAATTAAGTTTTTCCTTTGGCTTGTTCACTCATGGAAAATGCTGCATTAAACAGCATGTCATTACTCCCACAAATATGATTCAGCACTGGAAACATTTTAATTGTAGAGATTTGCTTTCTTGTGCTGTAGATTAGATGTGCAACATGATGTTTCTGATATACTTTTTTCAGTAGTAAAAAGGGGCATGCATGCTGATTTTTTCACTGTCTTTTCTTTTTATTCCTTGGATGTTTCTCCACCTTCATGGAAAAGTGTATGATAATTTCTATTCATCATATTTCACAATTCTATAGAGTTTGGATGTGGTTTTTTAAATAAATATAGTTGTGTAGAGTGTTGGAGTGTTGGAGTGGAGTACCACCAGTATGAGTTCTGTGCTGCATTTGCACCTATTTACTTATAATCTTTGCAAAATCTATTGTGGCCAAATTACAAGATACAAGATACTTTATTGTCCTCATTGTTACAAGGAAGTTCGTTTTGTCGGTGGCAAAAACATAATACATACATACAAAAACAGAAACGTTCAAGAAGGTCAACATTAATTAACTCAATCACATCGCTCAAATTATGTTGATTTTCTTGTTATTTTTGTGGTGAGAAATTTTCCCCCTAAATCTGGTATGAGTTTTACTTCTTTTATTGCTTGGCAAAGTACCCTGAGAGGAGTGAATAGTAAGAAATTATTTTCATTCATTTCCTGAGTGTTGTACTTTTCCATCAGTTTCTCATTGCTGTTTCTGTTATCAAAATTATTGCAAGAAATATGTAGCTCATTCTTAGAACTTTCTTGACATATATGGTTTATAAGGGTTGCCTTTATTCCTCCTCCTGTTAAAATATAAATTTTAATGTGACCCGTTTATGCAGAGAGAAAAAACTGACATTCTAGAAAAGTGGTCTGACACACGCAGGGTTTAAGTGCACTGCCATGGAGCCATCAAAAACAACATATGCATAATTAATTTGAGAATGTATACATGTGCGAGTGAAAAAATATCTTGCATGCATTGGTGTTTACAAGATGCCTTAGTTTGGAGAGTAGGAAAAAGTTTTTAGCAATAGTTTTGCATAAAAAATGAATATGATGTTCCAAAGTTAAACGTTCATCAACAATTATGCCAAGCACTCTGTGTTCAGAGACTTGCTCGATAACTTCATATTCCAGCATGAGGTTGATGGTTAAGGGCTGATGTTGATGTATTGTTTTGTGGTTAGGATCATCATAATGGTTTTGGTTTTTGAGGGGTTTATGGTTAACCATTGTATTTGATGAACACCATTTTTGTATGTCTTTCAAGAAAGGTACCTTGCAGGGTGGACTGGATTGAATTTATGCCTCTGTCGCTTACACTGATGATGGTGTCGTCTGCGAACATAGTGCATCTGACATGTATGCCTGATATACTCAATGGTAGATCATTGATATACAAGCTGAAGAGCAAAGGACCTAAAATTGACCCTTGCGGAACCCCTGACCTTACAACACATCTTGAGGAGAAAGAGAGAGAGAGAGAGAGAGAGAGAGAGAGAGAGAGAGAGAGAGAGAGAGAGAGAGAGAGAGAGAGAGAGAGAGAGAGAGAGAGAGAGAGAGAGAGAGGGAGGAGGGGGGCCGGTGGCAGACAAAAAGAAAAAGAAGATTAAATAAAGATTGGCATGCAGTCTCAGAATAAAAGACATAAAGGCAAGCAAGCTGTCTAAGAAACCTTGGTTTACTATTTGCAGCCAGAATGCAATGAAAATAATCTCATTGCCGGCTTTGACTTTTATATACCATTTTCAAAAGACAGGAAACTAAAGAATTTATATATATATTATATACTAAGTTCAGGTGAGTGGTATTTGTGTGTGTGTGTGTGTGTGTGTGTGTGTGTGTGTGTGTGTGTGTGCGCGCGCGCGCGTGCGTGTGTGTGTGTGTGCATTCGTGTGAATTGACAGGAGAATTCTAGCAGAGTCTGACATTATGGAACTTTCCACTGTGATGTGACATGTTCAGTAATGAAGCCCAACAGACTGCAGCTAAAACCAATTTTTCCAAAAGATTTGTGGATAAGAGTTGCTAAATATACTGACTGCATATATACAAGAAACATTGAAGTGAGAATGGGGGGAAAAAAAGAAGAAAAAAAACTATCCAATGCTATTATACTCCTTGACTGTGGTGCTTCAACCTTGGTAGGCTTGCACTGCACAGGATTGGATTGGATTGGATTGGATTGATGTTTAATGGCCTATCAGCCTTTGCAGGCTATATAAATTATAAGGCCATTAAGCATGAAAATCACTAGTAACAGTTTAGAGCAAACGCGAATCAAGTCATGGTGTCCCTATTCCCCTCCTACGAATCATGAAGGGAGATGCGGTGGGTCAATTCTTACCCCGAACCCACAGGGGGACACTGCACAGGAGCTCATGAGTAAAGGGAGGCAACTGCAGCAAGTTGTCTCAGCTGTTGACAGTTGACAAAATGTTCATTTTCATTAAGGGGGGATACGGCAGTGCAAACTCACTATTTTCTTGATTTTCGTCGATGTTGGGATTATTGCAGATTTGAGTTGCATAACCATCCTACTAACCAGCGCCGGTCTTTATAAGTGTGAAATGTGCTCGAAAATATTTATAAAATATTAAAATGTACACTACCTGTCACCGAAATAAATTGTTTCTTTGCTTTTTGGGGCTGACGGTGTCATTGTTTTCCACTTGACAACATACACGATCGAAGCTTGAATGCCGACATGTTTGGTATCATTTTGTAGCTCTTTCCATTAGGAGAATGCTGCAAGGGAGAGAACTCCTCTATACTATCTCATGATAGCATGGTTGACCTCAATAGGAGAGCCTATTTTGCGGGAGAACAAAGGAAATGGTCACGTGGGCCAATCAGAAGCTTAGGATTCCTCCCACAATTCTCCACTGCATGACGACAACATGGCGCCTCAAGGTTGATCGCAGAATCTACTCGTAACTCTTCGCGTGTATTATTATTGTGATTTTGGTGCACTGAAGAAGCCAAATGCCGAGGAAAGGAAAACTAGTTAGAAGCAGGCAGTTAGAAGCTGCCAGGGCTGCAAAACGGCAGGATCTACCTCCTGCACCGATGTCAACTGATTCTCCACGGCACGAGCAATCAGTTATTTCACCTCCTGCACCGATGTCAACAACAGATTCTCCAGTCCCATCCACTTCGTCGACTGATTGTGCAACTCAAGAACCGTTTCCATCCACTTCCCAAGCTGGAATTAGTGAATCAACTTCGGTTTCTGCATCTCGGAAGAAATTGGACATAGCAGCAAGCAGAAGTGCAGACACTGCCTGTGGAGATGCTCAGTCTCAGAAGTGGCTGATTTCCCACGTGGATCAGTTGACGAAACTGCTGGCACAAGTTCCTTGCCCAGAATGTTTTGAAAATGAACTGGAAGTAGGCATCTGTGAAGGTGGAAATCAAGGATTTTCCACTAAATTGGAGCTCCTGTGTCACAAATGCGGCTTCAGAGCCGATGAACTGAGTTCTCCAAGAGTGGGAGGGTCCACAAAGAAGAACGTGGCATTTGAAGTCAACAGACTGATGACTCTGTTTAGTCATGAGGTTGGGACAGGCCATCGGGTTCTAGAGAAATTCAGCACCATCTTCGGATTGCCAGGAATGCACAAGAAGACCTTCCAGCGCCACGACCGGCTACTGACAGGTAAGAAAAACAATCATCTTGCTCAATTAAATTCCTTACATTGATCTGTGTATAATTATTGGTATTTTGTCGCATTCTGACATGATTCTAAATCCATGAATACTGCTTCCTATGAATTGATTATTGCAGTCATCTAAGCTTTGTTTTCAGTTAGTATTTATGAATATGATCATATATTTAGTCCATGTCTTGCAATTTGCAGAAGTTGAAGTTCAGGAGGGTGCAGAGGTCCTGGAGCGTGCTGCTGCTGCTGTCAGAGAGGCCTACTCAGCAACTGATGCAGACCTTCAGGAGAGCCTTGGTGGAGGAGAGATTCCCATCATAGACATTAGTGTATCTTATGATGGGACCTGGCACAAAAGAGTCATTGTGCTGATAAGCATTTATTTTGCATTTTGTCCAACTCGGTTTTGAAGTGTCTGTAATTTTTTATAAATAGTTTCAGGAAAGATTTTGTCTAGATATTAGCTGTGGAGGTTGTTCAAGTTTCATAATGAGGGGCCAGCAATGCCATATGACTGGAGAAGTTTGATTATTGAATACTAGGACATTGAATCTTTTTCCCTTGATTTCTCAAAATACGGTTTTTGCTATATTTGAAAATACAAGGGAAAAAAGGGGACATGATACAGCCCTGAAATTTACAGGTCTTATTCTTTCTTATGTTTCCTTCATTATTACAGAATAATATTGAGATTTTCATGCATGAATCTGCTGTATTTATTCATCCAGTTGATTTCTTCAGTCTAATCAGTCATTGTGCTGATAAGCACTTATTTTGCGTTTTGTCCAACTCGGTTTTATAGTGTCTGTAATTTTTTATAAATAGTTTCAGGAAAGATTTTGTCTAGATATTAGCTGTGGAGGTTGTTCATATGTTTCAAAATGAGGGGCCAGCAATGCCATATGACTGGGGAAGTTTGATTATTGAATACTAAGACATTGAATCTTGTTTTCCTTGATTTCTCAAAATACGGTTTTTGCTATATTTGAAAATACAAGGAAAAAAAGGGAAGCATTATACAGCCCTGCAATTTACAGGTCTTATTCTTTCTTATGTTTCCTTCATTCTTACAGAAGAATATTGATATTTTCCCATTCTTCTTGTTGTAATTGTCTAAAATGTGTCTGGGAAACAGGGTTTTCACGGCATAGCTTATGGGATAGTGGACCTCAAATTCAGAAAATTGGTTAGACTGCATAGAAATTGATGCCCTTCTGTAAACAGTTTGAGTTGATGTGTATCTTGCTGAATATAAAAAAATGGTGTAGTTATGAGTTGTAGTTTTTGAGTTTTGTATTTTTAAATATATTGCATGTGGCGGCCATCTTGGAAGGTTTCCATGGCAACAGAAGGTTTAAAAAAATTTATCTTCACAGTTTTTAATACCCAACATGTGTACCTTTGATATGAAAATAATTATGTATTTAGAAAAGAACTGCTTTACTCCAGCCCTATAGGCACTGCCATATCCCCCCTTAAGAACAGGTGTGTGTATGTGTGTGCGTATATGTGCATGCATACGTGCACACGTTTCTCAACCCATTGTTGTCGACATATCTTGAACCATCTCTTGAATTTTAATCAGAAGAGGTGCACAGATGCTATATATGGTAATAATAATTGTTGACACTTCTCACTCACTGTATGGAACACTTTGAGTGGGTGGTCCCAATTCCCATACAAGAAAAAAACATGGAACATTTTCAGGAATGAATATCATGTGGCCACTCCCAGCAATGTAGCAAATTAACTAGATTTAGAAAGCTGAACCAGTTCAACATATTATCTGAGTTTCAGATTTTAAATCAACTGCAAAATGATTTTTTTTAACCTCTTTAGATAGACTTAGTGATTTCAATGTGGATACAACTTTGTCTAACATCCCACTTCATCCTCAATTTGCTTCTTTTTATGAATTATCTTGCAAACAGATTGGTCAAGTATTGGACATGGTTCCATGCCATTGGCTCTCGTCTAAATGCATGGCTCATTTTCATTTGCCGTTGCGGGATGTACATAAGCATTAGCTCCGAGCCAAATTTCATTGACAAAGCTTAATTTACAGTAGGGGGTTGCTTGGCAAATTGAAACTAAAAAGTCATTTTCTTGAAAAGCTCTATTTTGGTACATACATATTCAAATTGTCATAACTCAGCAACAACTGCACATCATTTTGAAGGGCATTTACTGTACTTTACCATGATGCAAAACTCTAAAAATCAACAAAAGTATCAGAGTGACTCATTTTGGGAAAACTGGTCACATTTTTTTAGTCCCTAGGTAATTTTTAATGAAGCACTGTAGTGTATCTGTTCCTCCAACACATATACCTATGAATGTGACAAGCAAATGAAGCATTTTTTAATATAGTATTACTACTCAAATTTGTGTGTGCACATTCTTCTTTTAATGTTTTATTTGCAGTTTTCCAGCATCTTTCATTCTTTGAAAGATTATTTTTATCAAATTGCCTTTTGTGAGAGAAAATTATCAATCAAAACAGGTATTACTAGTTGACTTCTCAGCTTTCATATGACATTAGTTGTTAAGCCAGTTTACTATATACCAAAATTTCCTCATCATCAGTGTACATCATACATGTAAGGCTCCATTTTCACTTGTCAGATGGAGTAGAATAATAAAATAGCTAACCGATTCTATACTAATAAAAATAACGAAACAAAAACGTATCCTCATCATACTGAGATTGGTTAAGACCTGACACGGCACCTGTTTTAGACCAAAAAAGTGATTTTCGGATTTTTGCAGAATTTGCTTCCTCAACATCTAATCTATCGACTCCAACAATAACAATAACATCTTGTAAAAAAAAAAAGGCAAAAGTCGTTAAAACATTATTACAAAAGCGTGGGCTTGGATATTTATGCTAAGGATTCTGAAACATGGCCATTTTTAAAGCCCTCAAACGCATAGCAACGCTTTGGGAAATATGCGATGTTTGGTACCACCAGATAGCTCACGTTTCGAAGCTGTGTTGCCCTGCACTGTCGACAAAAATAGACTTCACTGCGATTGGTCACCAGCATTTGAATGAGTGGCAATGTTTGCGATAGATTTCCATATAAGGCTACGCATTACTATTTCATTGATAGCGTTAGCGTCTGGGTCAAAGTTTAGCCAATCAGAGCACAGCAAACACCTCGTCGATTCACTCGGCCTGCCCACAATGCACCGCGGTTGTAAACAATATGGCTGCATTGTTCCACGCGACTTTTGACTGTTCATCATATTTCAAGGCTATTTCTCGAAATTGCTCAACACAATTGTAACAGTAATCAAAGAGAATGCCTTGTCCACAGAAACAAAAACGTCGCCTGCAAGCAAAGCAAGCAGCTGCTGCTAAAAAGGCCAAGACTGAAGGGTTCAATGAGTCAGTGTTACGAATATCGGCTTCGATTCGAGCTTCGAGTTCGCCGGTTGCTCTCTGCAATAATATATATATTATTAGGTGAAATATATTTCATCAATGTGACTTCAAATGGAATATTTTTACTTCTGTGTGCTGCATATGTATACTTGTAAAAAAGGCCAAGACTGAAGGGTTCAATGAGTCAGTGTTACGAATATTGGCTTCGAGTTGAACTTCGAGTTCGCCGGTTGCTCTCAGCAATAACGTATATAATATTATTAGGTGAAATATATTTCATCAATGGGACTTCAAATGGAATATTTTTACTTCTGTGTGCTGCATATGTATACTTGTGAAAAATCACACTGGATTTTGCTGTCTGCATGGAGGAGGGACCATCAATCTGTAAGTGTTGTTTTAGCCTTCTTTCTTCCCCTTTTTCTGCGTTTTGTGCTTTGTGTGCGTCTTGGTGTCTTCAAATCCCTAAGGCTCAGTAAGTTTTGAAGATAAATACTTCTACTTTGGCACACTGCTAGTTTGGATATTTTTGAAGATAATTACGTTTGCTCATTGACTTAAACCATGTAGTTTCTTCATAAATCATAATCAGGCGGTTAAAACACACACCTGTGTAGGCCTTTTTATAAAAATAAATAAATAAAAATCCATAACCATCCAAATGCATTGAAACAACGTAAATATGTGACCATTGAGGAATTAAACCAATTGCAAGAAACAAAATTGGAATCAGTTTCATAGAATAGAAGTTATAGGCTTTTGATTTTTTTTGTTTGGCGGCCATTTTGGATCGTTGCCATGGAAACTGATGACATATATTATCAGGCATTATCATTTTTTAGCTCCTACATCAGTATACATTTGTTGACTAAAAAGAGATACAAAACAAATGACAGCAAACTTGGTCCAACATTAGCTGCCATGTCTGGCCTTAATACCTGACCGTACAAGAGTGTAACAAGTTTTCTTTCCCCTTATAATTATCAATACATTCAGTTTCAAGACAACACAGATATTTTACAACCAAGTATTGGACCAAGAAGAAGAAGAAGAATGACAAAGCAAAAATGGGCTACATTCAACAGTTCATGTAAAGCTTGCTTTCTTCTTCAAATGCATAGTGATATGTTCGGAATCCATCGCATGAAATGTGCCTGAAAAGTTACGGAGAGCACAGACAACACTTTTCACAGCTCCATTACTGTGATTCCATTTACAGTAGTCAGTACACGCTTGCTTGTAGTTGTACGCAGGGACGACAGTGTTATCGGCAGCGGCAAGAAAGTAAGCTAAGTTTTACAACAGGAAATGGCAGTTATAAGAAAATACAGAAAATCAATATTGCTAGGCCATATAAATATCATTCATGCAAAATTTCCAATTGTTTCTAACTTCATATGAAGAGGTCATGTACTTACCAATACTCGACACGAGAAGCAAAAGAAATATGGCGGCCGCGTGTTTGACCCACTTGGTGCGGAGCTAATGTTCTTTCCTTCTTAGAAATAAGATACGTAAAAAATTCGCAGCCAATGAATTATGAATAAATAATGGAAGCGTCAGATTTCAAAGTATTTTTAAACTCACCTAGTATATAATTATTCTGTCAAGAATATCCGGGGTAAATGATTGTCAACGCTTACGGCTGCGTCCATGAAGAATTTTACACTCAAAGCAGTGGAAATCGAATATTTCTAACTTTAACCTGAATATTATAGAAACAGTCCTCATTACATCTATTTGTGGAATTTGCTTTCAGGTAGATCTATTGCATCTGGCGAAAATATTTGGCTCTGTTGACAAAGTGTGTGCCTTGTATTTTCTTTTTGGTCTTGAACTTTGGGAGTTCAAGTTGTGTACAACACCGTCCAATACTTAAAAACATACGTTCTTCAAGTAATTCTTCTTTTTCTCCTCCTTTTTCCCCTCCGCCTCCCCCTCCGCCTCCCCCTCCTCCTCCCTCCTCCTCCTCCTCCTCCTCCTCTTCTTCTTCTTCTTCTTCTTCTTCTTCTTCTTCTTCTTCTTCTTCTTCTTCTTCTTCTTCTTCTTCTTCTTCTTCTTCTTCAGATGCTGAAACTTTTAAAAGTGTAACGGCAATGATGCGCTAAACTGGCGGATGTTTTGATTAGTCTGTGAAAGCAACGCCTGAAAATCCTAAAGAGAAGCAAGCCAAATGTGTGTGTGTGTGTGTGTGTGTGTGTGTGTGTGTGTGTGTGTGTGTGTGTGAGAGAGAGTGAGTGAATGAGAGAGAGAGAGATCAGTTGCATTCTTAATTGTGTCGGATATGGTATCTCCCAAACTGTTTACATCTAGACTTTTCTCATTGCAGCATCGTCAGTGCACACAAGCTCCAATGAAATGAGAGCCTCAAGCACTTGGAACAATCAAGAATGGAGTAACACATTTCCATCAGTGTTTAATCGGAGGGATAGAGATAGATCCATTCGGCCCAGGAAAATCCAGAACCAAAATGTCGTCCATAGACTTTTGCACAGGGAAACCCATGTTGCTCCTCCGGGAGCTCACTTCCACCAGGCACGACTCTTCTACACCAACGTTTTTCCAAATTTCACTGTCATCAATGTTGAAAAGCCTCCTTGCTACTTGAGGAAGTTCTCCCCAGATGGACGCTACTTTATTGCTTTCTCTATTGACCAGACATCCATTGAAGTCTACAAGTTTCAAGGATCATCTGTTGCTGAAGAGCTCCTGCAGAATGTCACAGGGGACAACTTGACAGCAACAAATGACAGAGAGGCTGCAGACATCAGGAACAAGCTGTTTGACAAGTTCTTTGTCAAAGTTTGTTGCACTGTTGTTGCAACAAATGGTGAGCACCTGAACAGAGAATGCAGTCTATTCACTGATGATGGGAAGTATGTTATAGTTGGCTCTGCCATGTACATCCCTGAAGACCCTCACCCACTCTTCTTTGACATGTACAGGAACAATGAGTCCATATCACCCAACTCCAAGTCTCCACTTGAAGACTACTCTTTGCACATTGTGGAACTTGCCACAGGTCGCCTGTGTGACAGACGGAGATTCCGATATGACAAAATATTCCTCTCTCACAATCAGGGGCTGTACTTGTACAAGAACACCCTGGCTGTCCTCTCAGTGCAGCAGCAGACCATTCACATATTCTATGTGCAGCCTGATGGCACTTTTGTAGATGTGCGGAGCATTGGCCGGTTCTGCTATGAAGATGACGAGTTGATCTATCGCCTTGGAGGAGAACGTCGAGAAACAGCAAAGCCGTATCAAGACAAGAGCATCAACTCTCTCAAGCACAGACTTCTGGTGTATCTGTACCAAAGGGCTAAGGCAAGTGGCAGCCCATATGAGATGAGGAAGTATTGCCAGTACTTTGACCAGTTCAACATCCTGCGCATGTGGAAAATGCAACTCCTGGATGAAGACCACTTGCTGATCAAGTATGCCAGTGAGGATGTGGTCACCCTGAGGGTTCCAGACCCCAATGCTCACCCTTGCTTCTTTGTGGTCTTTAACATGAAGACCACACAGATTCTTGCCGTGTTTGAAAACACATCAGAGGCTCTGCTGGAGCTGTTCGAGAACTTCTGCGACCTCTTCAGGAATGCCACACTGCACACGGAAGTGCAGTTCCCATGCTCAGCCTCCAGCAATGTCTTTGCCAGGCAGCTGCAGCAGAGGTTCAAGCACACCATCATCAATGCCAAGTTTGGGGGACACATCGAGGCCACACGCAGACTCCTGGCCCAGCTTCCCATCAGCTCCCAGTCCTACAGCAGCTCCCCCTACCTTGACCTCTCCCTCTTCAGCTATGATGACAAGTGGGTCTCCGTCATGGAGCGGCCAAAAGCCTGTGGGGACCATCCCATCAGGTGAGTTGATTTGGCGGTGGACTGAACTTCTTCCATATACATGAAGCTGACCTGCATGAAAATTCCATAGCCAAAGTCAGAAGGGGACGAAGAAAGAAGGGCTGGAAGCAAATGGCCTAAGACTGCTCTGACAGGGACCCACCCCCACCACCATCCCTCCCACCCTCATCTCCAAAAGCTATTAATTGCATTAGTTATTACTAGGCTCCCTTTTGTGTATGCTGTGCCCTTGCTTTTGGCACATTTTACACATGAACTGCACTTCCAATACGTTTCCTTGATTCCAAAGTCTATGGTTAATGGTCATCTTTCAACACTTTCATAAGAACTTGCATACATTTAACAAAGACAGACTAGACTTGGTGACTGAAAAGAAAGAAAAAAGCAGCCACCTAAAAGATATTACTCTAAAAGATTAAGAAGAAGAAGAAGAAAAAAGAAGAAAATGAAAGAAATTGTCATTATTATTTTGGACCTTGTTGTCTCGTTAGTAAGTGCATTTATTATTTTCTCAGTTTTCTTCACATTCAGTTGTGTGGCAGCTTAGGCTTTGAGTGAAGCTGATAAATCATATATGTCTATTTACAGTTCATTTGATGAATAGGATGCTAACATTTTTCACGTGTCTTAAGTTTCTTGCAGTTGCAGTGATTTTTTTTTTCAATGGGCAATCCGTTGAAGATCACTGTAAGAGGTGAAAATGTATGAATGGGTACTTCTCTCAGTCTACATCACATTACTTCAAGCTGGCTTGCTTTCTGTCTGCAGGTTTTATGCCCGTGATTCAGGTCTACTGAAGTTCAAGATCTACGCAGGTGTGGTGGGACGCAATCCCCCTCCTACTGCCCGGCGTCTGGTTGCCTTCACCTTCCATCCGAGTGAGCCATTTGCAATCAGTGTGCAGAGGACCAATGCGGAGTACGTTGTCAACTTCCATGTCAGGCACTCTGCACCTTGACTCCACATTGCCATTGGCTTCAAGGACCTTTTTCCCTGTTTATTTTTCTTGTGCCATCTGTGCTTTTGGTGCTGCCTTGATGCAGATGCTGGGTGTGAGGATTACCCTTGAGAAACCAGTTTGGAATGGCTGCCCAGCTCTCTGGTGCTTGTCCTTAGCATTCTGATGCAGTGGGAGTAGAACTCTCCTTCTTGTTGATGGTTCAATTATTTTGTTTGTGTTCTTGATATTCCACTGACCCACAGAGAACTTAATGAACCTTTGTCTCTTTTATGTCAGTATTTCTTTCTTTCTTTCTATGGGATTTTGTCAGTAGAGCAGTGCATCAATATGTTGCAGACCAGGTGTTGATTGCATAGCAAACAGTTGCCCATAGGGAGACAGGGATGAGAAAACAAGAATTTTTGGCCATTGTGGAATAACTGTATTGATGTATTCTCAGCTTGCCTATCCACTGCAAAACTAATGTCAGTAAAACTTTTTACCTTGAAAACAGTTTTAAAGTTAGTAAGACTGCAATAAAACCCTTGTAAAATTTGTCTAGGTGCTTCATTAAAAAAATATCAAAAGTTAAGAAATGCCTTCTGCATAAGTCATTTTTCTCAGCTAAACAACTGCACGGATTGATGTTAGCAGAGAAGTGTAATGAAGACTTTTATAAGATTTGTCATTGCAAGTTTCAAACTGTACACTAAATGTTACTTTTACTTATTCAGTGTTTTAAAAAGTTTTTTCTGTAGAAAATACAATCCAATGTATACATTCTCATTTTGCTTGGAGCAGTGAAATTTTCATATTCTGATCACTACAAAGTATAATAAGCTTAAGGCCGTACTAGATAAGCATGTCCCCGCCTCCAGGCGCAGGGTGTCCTCAAGGGGGCTGACTCCGTGGTTTGGTCTTCTTGGTGATGAGCTTCTCCAGGCCAAGAGAGATCGGCATCGTGCGGAGAGAGAGTGAAGGCGGTCTGATTTGACTGTGTACGAACAGTTGTACAAGAAAGCCAAGAATTTGGTGACCTTCATTGTTCACAAAGCTAAGTCTATGTTTTACACTACTCGGATCGCTGAAGCAAAATCGAGCAAAGAACTGTATCGCATAACCAATGATCTGTGCGCTAAAACCAGTCCCACCCTTCTTCCCACAGTGTACCCCTCATCCTCGCTCCCTGATGTGTTCTCCAGCTACTTTGTGGCCAAGGTAGAAAAGCTCAGAGATGACCTTGATGCTCAACCCTCTGCCTCACACCCTCTAGGAAAACCATTCAGTGGCGATTCACTAGAATCCTTCACCCCTGTCACTGAATCAAAAGTCTGCAAGATCTTGTCTAGCTCTGCCCCGAAAACATGTGACCTCGACCCGATCCCAACTCCCCTGCTATTTGAGTGTTTAGATGCCGTGCTCCCCACCCTGACAAAAATTGTAAATGACTCCCTTGCTTCTGGAATTTTCCCGAATGTCCACAAGGCTGCTTTTGTTACTCCACTGTTAAAAAAACCTACTCTCGACCGCAATGAGCTGAAAAATTTCCGTCCCGTGAGTAACTTGTTGTTTGTCTCTAAGTTGATAATGATAGAAAAGATAGTTCTCTCCCGGGTCTCTGCACACCTTGCAACCAATCATCTCCTCAGTCCTTTGCAATCTGCATATCGTTCTGAACATAGTACAGAAACTGTTTTAGTGAAAATTGTAAACGACCTCCTACTTTCTTTAGACTAAGGAAGGGTATCTATTCTGACGCTACTCGACTTATCGGCAGCTTTTGACACCATTCATCATGGTCTCCTCCTCAGTCGTTTGGAACATGCGTTTGGCGTTAGTGATTCTGCCTTGCTCTGGTTTTCTTCCTACTTGTCCAACCGTACTCAGACTGTCTCCATCAACAACAGCACCTCCGATCCTGCTCTGCTGCGCTATGGGGTGCCCCAGGGTTCGGTCTTCGGACCGTTTTTGACTCACATGCGAAGCAAAAGTGAGTCTATGTACTGAGCCGTGTCGTCCGTCCGGGCGTCCGTCCGGGCGTAAAAAACTTAAATGTTGGATTTTTCTCGGAGACTATTAAGTCTATCAACACCAAATGTGGCATGATGGTGTATGATGACAAGGCCTCAAAAAACATACATAGTGACTTGACCTTGCTTCAAGGTCAAGGTCACAGGAGCCATAAATGTGGTCTCAAAAACAGTCATTTTTCACATTTTCCCAATTTTCTCCCACGTTATTGAGAATGGCGACCTTAGCTACAAGTGGTATATAGGTCAAAGCAAGCCCTATCTTTTGATACCAGTTTGGTTGACCTTGCTTCAAGGTCAAGGTCACAGGAGCTCTTCAAAGTTGGATTGTATACATATTTTGAAGTGACCTTGACCCTGAACTATGGAAGATAACTGTTTCAAACTTAATAATTATGTGGGGCACATGTTATACTTTCATCATGAGACACATTTGTTCACATATCAAGGTCAAGGTCACTTTGACCCTTATGAAATGTGACCAAAATGGGGTAGTGAACCACTAAAAGTGACTATATCTCATGGTAGAAAGTGCCAATAAGCACCATTGTGCTTCCTATGCCTTGAATTAACAGCTTTGTGTTGCATGACCTTGGATGACCTTGACCTTGGGTCAAGGTCACATGTATTTTGGTAGGAAAAATGTGTAAAGCATTTCTTTGTGTATGATGTCATTGGTAGGTTTAGTTGTTTGACCTTGACCTTGAAGGTCACCTGAAGGTCAAGGTCATATAAAGGTCAAGGTCAAGCATGTGAGTCGTATGGGCTTTGCCCTTCTTGTTTTTAAATATACCACTCCCCTTGCGGACGTTATGGCAGCGCACTCAGTTCTTCATCACTCCTATGCAGATAATACGCAGTTACAGAAATCTGCTGATACTCAGGACTTTGATACTCTCATGCATTCAATGCAAGAATGTATCCTTGCATATCTTCATGCAGTCCCCAGAATCCATCACCATTGGCAATGCTACTGTCCCCTTCTCTGATTCAGTCAAAAACCTAGGCGTTACGCTGGACTTCCACCTGACTATGCATGCGCAGGTTCTAAGCATCATTCGTGCTGTCAACCACGAACTCCGTCGCATTAGTTCCATATGGCATTATCTTTCTCAAGAAGCGACCCAAACTCTTGTCTCTGCGTTCATTCTATCCTGACTGGACTATTGTAAAGCCCTGCTGTACTGCTGCCCCCAGTATCTCCTGAATAGGTTACAGAAACTGCAGAACAACGCTGCACGCCTGATCCTCAGAGTCCGCAAGTCTGATCACATTTCCCAACACCTTCAAGCACTGCACTGGCTTCCGGTTGAGTCGCGCATCAAATATAAAATTGCATGCCTATCCTTTAGTGCATTCACGCATACAGGACCTGCATACCTCAAAAACATCATTCAGACATACACACCAGCCAGGACACTCTGCTCCTCGGCAGACACCTCTATTCTCTGCACTCCAAGAGTCAACATCAAATCTTTTGGCGAACGCTCGTTTTCCTCTCTCCCTGTCAGCCTTCGTCACTCTACCTCGCCTGACTCTTTCCGCACAGGCCTGAAAACGCACCTCTTCTCAGTTTCATATACATAATACCCACCCACCCACCCTCTCCTTTGGACTGGGCTTCGGTGACTATTCCATGCCTGTACGCTTACTGCAACTCATGTGCTAGTTTTGGGTGTCCACATACATGCTTTATGTACCGTCTTGCATGTTATTCAATTCTGTTTGTATGGATTTGCATTAATTATTGTTTGTTTGTGTGCTCATGTCGTGCATTCTGCGGATCATGTTTATGTAGTCTGCTTTATGTGTATAGTTATATGGTTAATCCTGTTGATATTGTTTCTGTTGAGAATGCTGACTGTGTGCGGTCATATATGCTGTTGATATAATTAATGTCTTCCATGCTTCTTTCGTATGTCGTTATATTGTTTGTCCTGCATCGGGTATTGTTTGCCCGTGTGCTATTGCCATGTTCTTTGCTGGTTGCTCGTGTGTATCGTGCCTTGTGTGTATGACTTCATTTTTTCAGTTACATCGTCTTGTACAGAGTGTTCTCTTTCTGCATATTTGTGCCATATGTGTTGGGCTTTCATCCGTTCCGTGCTTTATATGGGGGCCCATGGTTGGTCCTGTTATTGTTTGGCTTGTGTGTTGAAGCCATCATGTACGTGTGCCTTGTCTTATTGGTTTATCGGTTTCGCCTGTGTCAAGTTGTTGCTGTGGTGTGTTGCTTTGAGCTTGGCCTGCTTGTGTGCTTATGCATTTTATGTGTACTGTGCCTGATTTTGCTTTACTTGTGTCTGGCATTATTCATGTTTCATGTCTTTCATGCCTGTAAAGCGCTTTGAGCATGTAAATGAAAATGCGCTGTATAAATAAACTTTATTATTATTATTATTATTATTATTATTATTATTATTATTATTATTACAACACTGTTTGCAGATGAAATCACTAGGGATTTAAAGCAGTATTGTGTACTTAGAAAAAAAATGTCATGATGCAAAAAGTGCATCAGAAGTGATTTGCATGATTTTGGGGGGTTGTTTCATGATTCTTCTCATTGCAGTTTTGTTAAAATGTAAGTGAAACTTTTACATTGATGGGGGTTGTATTGGTGGAATTTTTGTCTGGCAAATATAACTTAAGATGTGTATCTAATTATCAAATTAAAAAAGAACAATTGTTGGTCAAGTAGACTTTTTTCCCCATTTCTTTTTTGCTTTTTTTCTCTCTCGCTGTACATTAATATTATGTGCCTTGAAATGTAAATATGTTGGGGGGGGGGGGGGGGGGGGGGTTTGTAATGAAGAAAAAATTCTGTATGACTGCCATTTCTCCCCTGGAAAGAGCAGGATTTGTTAGTGTCTTTTGAAATACTTTTTCACTGCTGTTTCAACTGAAAGGTTTCAGGATGCAAGAGAGGAAATATGCAGCAGGTATCATAGAAGTGACCCTGTGATGTTACCATTTGGTGTTTACCTTTAGCTGTCACTAAACATTGCATTATTTGATACAAAACATGAAAGCAGAATGTGCAGAGGCTACTTTGGATTGGCCCACCCCCACCCCCCCAAAAAAAAAATGCATTGAGCTTATAAAAGCTGTTGATGTTCATGTCAAGTTGTTGCTGTTTCCCCATTGTGTTAGTCTCAATGGTCACTGAAGTATGTCCTAATTGCACATTCTATTGTTTTTTTGTCATATTTATTAATGAGTTTAGTTGATGGGTTTCAGCTACAGCTACCTCATTCCTGTGAAGTTTCTATTTAATGAGAGCTGCTGTTGCAGTACTATGGAAAAGAAGTGTGTAAGTATTGGGTCTGACAGTATGACTTGCAGAGATTTTGGTGTGTGTGTTGTTGTTTTTTCTATTTGTTTGAACAAGTGGTAGATTATGTTGCAGAGTAAAGACAAATTTTGGGAGGGTTTGTATGCTTTCTGTTTTGTAAATGAGACATTGTATGATGGAGCCATTACCTGGTATTCTTCATACAGACAAATATTTGGCTGTCTTAATTGTCAATTTTTAAAAATACTCATCTTATCTAGAGGGCTCTAAAGACTTCAGAGACCATCATTTCACATTGCTTCAGTAGTGGGAAGCTTGAAAGAGAGTTGTGATTTGTGAAGGCAATTCTGAAGTAGGCCTACTTTGCATTGTTACATGTTGTTCTGGATGACTTCGAGAGAATGAGTTCTAGTATGTGTGACAGTGAGAAGTTGCATATGTGTAATTACGTTTGCTTGAATATTCTACACAAAAAACATGTACAGAATGCTTGCAAAAGATAAAAACCGTTTGTTAATGGCGTGATTACTGCCTTTTTCATTTGTCCAAGTAAGATTTAAATAGTTTATCCCTCCAGGTTTACTGGAGGTCCTACAGACTTTATCTGTCTGTGTGTGTGTGTGTGTGTCTGTCTGTCCCGTCTCCACGGCTTATATCTCAAAAACTACTGGACGGATTTCCTTGAGATTTTGCACACTAACTGGAAGTTAGGTCCGATTGAATGTATCAAATTTTCAGAATCGAGGCTTGAAGAGAAAGTGGTTTTCTAAGGTCGTATTCTCGAAATTACCGGTCGAAAAATTATTGAAATGACATTTGACGGCAAAGCCAAATTTGACGTCATTAATAGCATGACGTCATTTGCATGTACGATCTGAAATTCAGTCCCACTTAGAAGCTTTCGAAATACAGCCACGGTGTATTAGACTCGACTACGCTCCACAGTCACAGACACAGGAAATCAAAACATTTAAACGTGCATAAACGATGTCTATGGCAAAGAAAACATTTTCTTAGCGTCTATCAACACAACATGGGGCGCAGAAGATTAACAAATGAAGCGCTGCACTACATCTGTAGGTGCTCGGAAGAGGCAAAAAGCGCTCAATTCTCACCCCAACCCTAGAAAGTCCCAGGTGGGAAAGAATACATCAATTTAGGCAAGTTATCTAAACGCAGCCGCCAGGATCAGGGGCGGGGAAAACCCCTCGGCTTTGGGTCACGGGCAGCCTCACGCTTGGCCGACGATGTGATCGCGAACGCGTTGCCCCTCACAATTGACAGCGAGATTCTCTGGAAAAGGAACTGTGTCTGGCGTGAGTCATCTGTCGACAGTGCAATCCGTTGGCCGATCTCTCGGATGAGTTCCGTTGCTGCCGGTCCGACTACTCCGGTTGTTTCAACAGCAAACGGGACGAAGTGGTACCTTTCCGAGATAGAGGCGTACTTCCTCCTCTTCGAACCTTCGGCTGTCCGGCAGGCGTTCCCTGGGTCGATAGCAGAATCTGTCATTGAAGACGGCGCGAAAGAGTCAGAGCAGGTGGCGTCCCAAACAAGTGACTTGCCGTTCTTAAATGGGAAGACAGTCATGCCGTCGGGGCGTCGCCCATCTCCTCTGTCGAGGCCAACCGGTTCCATAACGGAGTACAGGCCTGCGGAGTCGAGCGACCGTTTGATGACATCGTTGAGAGCGGCGTGGCGTGGGAATCTCCCGGCACTGTAGCGGCATGAAAGCGGATGCAAGCCGTAGGTGTCGACCGTCTTGCCGCATCGACAGGGGTGGCTCTGGCACATCTGCTGGCCGAGGCGGAGAGAGACAGCAATCCTGAGCGTCTCGTCGTCTAGGAGGGTGCCGAGCGAAGTGGCGGGAATGGCGTGTAACCAGCATCCGCTGTTCGGTTGTGCGGCCGAGCCCAGACAAACCAAACGATGCTGGTTAAGACGGGGTCTGAGCTCGTTCGCGACAGCTCGACTGGCAGTGCGATCCCAACTGTGCTGGGATTCCGGGATATCGGCATATGGGAGCCCCTTCTGTCTCCAACGGCCGAGAGCGTCCTCTGCGTCCACTGGAGATGAATCGCCGTCCGTGTTTTGGCCAAGGATGGCTTTGACGAGCCGTTCGCTAGAGTAGACAGAGGCCAGGAAAGCAGGGAGTGCCAAGTCGCTGGCGGTCCTAAGGCCTACGCCACCCTCAGCCAGTGGTAGCGTCGCCTGTCGCCAGCCCGTGTCGTCGAAAGCGATGTTGAGGAGGCGTTCGGCGGCCTTTTTCAGGACACTGTCAAACTCAAGGAGCTCTGCCTCGGCGGTGTATGCTCGGCAGCTTCGGAGTGTATAAAGGAGTTTCGGCGCCGCGAAGCAATTCCTGAGGAGGAACAGAGCAGGATGCGAATCGAGGTATTCGAGACGGGTCGTCATGGAGCGCAGATCATCTGTCTTTTTTACTATTGTAGCCGACGTCGCGATCGCACTAATTGGTGAGCCCAGCAGTTCCAGATGGTCCAGCTCCGTCACTCGGACACCAGGCAGGACAGGTCTAAAATTGGCCAAGTGGGCGGCGAATTGCTCAGCGGGGAAACCAACGTTGACGATTTCCGACTTATCCGGGTTGACCTCCAGGCCGAGGGAGCTCAGTCTGCGAACGGCGGTTTCGACATCGTGCAGGACGGAGGCAGGGTTTCCACCAATCGTGGCGTCGTCCAGGTACCACACATTCAGGTCGGACGTGAGACCACGGGCGACTTCGTCGACTGTGGCGGCGAACAGCATAGGTCCCAAGGGGTCTCCCTGTTGAACGCCGGTAGCCGACTCGATCTCCTTGCCGTCGACAAGAACGGTAGAGGAGCGATGATAGGCCAGGTGCACAAGTGGGTAGGCTTCCGGTGCCCGTTTTAAGCAGGCTTCGAGAAGTCGGTCTCTGCGGACGCTGTTGAATGCGTTTCTCATGTCGAGCTTCACGATGACTGCCGGGCCGGCGTCCCCGCGCCGCTCCACGAACCTGCGGACTGCATGAGCCGCACCCTCGCATCCGCCCCTCACCCCGACACCCAGTTGGACCGGCTTGAACTCAGCACTGAGACGGCGCACTATCGGTCGGCACACCACCTTAGCGGCTAACCGGCGGAAGGTATTGCCCACAGCGATGGGCCGTATCCCACCATCCTTCTGTCTCAACATTTCAATTGACGTAACAGCAGAAATTATGGGTATCTTTTTAGATTGACGTCATTTAGAGTTTCGGGGAACCCATGCGAGAATGAATAATTTCCAGAACGTTGGTGAAGGAGACAGAAGGATTTTTTACGATGTGGGTCGTTTCGTTTCGAAAATGTAACCCTTGAACAGCATTAATTTATCAAATCTGGGTACTACTATTGACCGCAATACCCCGCAATACCCACAAATATACCGCAATACCACCAAATATGCAACTCGTACTTGCGTCAAATCGCCGTAGTTTGATGTTTACTTAGCCCGCTGAACGCTGCCAAGACTGATCTAATGCGATCGCCGTAGTTTGACTGTTTCCGAGAGTTACGTCCCTTCGTGATGCGGTCGCTTCTGTGTATCGGTCCGAAAGTTTAGTTGAATTTGTATGGTTTTTGGCGACCCATGTGTCTCAAAATTGAGTAGAAGTATTTTGAGCGTATTAGGTAGGTACGTGAGAAAGTTGGAGAGAGAGCCACGCGCCGCGGTCGCGATAAGCTGTGACTGCGTTTTCGTCACGCGCTCAGTTCCTACCCAAGCGTTTTCGCGCTACGCACCTCTATTTTTAGTCTCACGCGAATACGGTGTTTTTAGTGACTTAGTTAACATTTTCCCCAGCATGCCAGTGTAAATTTTAACCGTATCCGTTTTGTGAATGCTGAGAGACAAGTGCGCGAAGATTTTGCTCATCAAAACCCCCCCTAGTTCATCTCGAACGTGAGTACTGTTTTTATTCGGGTTGTAAAAATCACATAGAACAATCATTTTGCTACAAGTGTATGTAATTTGAAAGAAATATATGGTCTAGGAGAAAAATTTGTCGTCCTGAAAATCATCAAAATGGCTTCACTAGGCTGCCTAGTGAAGCCATTTTGATGATTTTCGGCAGTCAAACGAAAATCGGCGACCTTTTTTCAGGACGACTAATTTTTCTCATAGAACATATATTTCTTTCAAATTACATACACTTGTAGCAAAATGATTGTTCTATGTGATTTTTACAACCCGAATAAAAACAGTACTCACGTTCGAGATGAACTAGGGGGGGTTTAGGCAGATTCCAAGGTCTAAAATATTCCTCTATCGAGTAATATTACTTTTGTTATTAATGCATGGTATTATGTTATTATGTTTTATCTGTTTAGTCAATAGTTCAGGTCATAAGCATTCCAAAGATATCATTGGTGTTCTTATATCCTTGTAAAATAAAAAGTTATGAACGTTTTAGAGCTAGTTTGAGTATGAACGGCGGTAATTAATTGACTTTTTAATTAATTAGTAAAATTCAGATCTGTCTGTCAATTTTTTTTATCTTTTTAATCAATAGTTCCAGTCATAAGCAATCCAGAGATGTCATTGGTTTTCTTATAGCTTTAAAAATGAGAAAGTTATGCAGGATTTTAAGGTTCAGTGCATGCAATTTGATCACAAGTTTTCTGTTGTTTTTATAGTAAAAAAAAGGGCCGAAATTTATTCAATTAAAAAATCTTAACTTTTGAACAAATTAACTTACAGGTCTCATATTTATACCACTGGAATTGTCTTTTTATTCTCTTTTCAGTGATCTACATTTCATTAATATCATTTATGTTTCATTTTTTTTCTCACATACCTATATTAGGATATCGAAACATCGCATCAGTTTCAATGTTGTTTTCTGGCCAAACATAGTATACTATGATCATTGAATGACCACCTATCAGATCTAAACTCGTTGTCTTCATTTGCCTGTCGGATAAGTCTTGGCAGTTTAAACACTAGAGCAGTCATCAGTTTATTGTCAATTTGAGAGACTCACTGGCTCATAAAATAGGTAGCTAGAGCATAATCGCTCCAAGCATTGATTTCGCCTGCCAGCCAACCAAAACAAGGGACGCAACTCTAAATCTCGTCTTGCTTAAAATCGCGGAGTGACGCTTCTTTATGTCTATGTAACGTATGTTCTTTGGACGAAGCAAACATCAAACTACGGCGATTTGACGCAAGTACGAGTTGCATATTTGGTGGTATTGCGGTATATTTGTGGGTATTGCGGGGTATTGCGGGGTATTGCGGTCAATAGTAGTACCGTCAAAGATGTATGTTGAATGCATCAATAGTTCTCTCGAGAGGTTGCGGGTTCGAACCCGATCTTTTTTTGTTGTTGTGCCAAAACCTGGAGGTTCAGCGCCAGCGGTTTTTATTCATGAGAATTCTTTGTAGGTATTTTACATGTACACTTTGAAGATGGGTATGAGAAAATTAAACTTCATATCTTTTGCTCTGATTTTATTGACTTATGACACCTGTAATATATGTCATGCCCTCACCTGTCTACAATGACTGACACAGGACAGTCAGTATGGAGGAATGCTTGTTGAAGGGAGTGTGTTGTTAGTCAAGGTGAAATCATATGGCCTAATAAACGGGTGAAAGTGTAAAGCTGTTTTTGCCCCAGAAATGGGTGATTAGTCACTTTACAAAACCAATGCTAATATAATACCAAGTACCGTAATTTAAAAGCTGAGTGATCAATCAGTATTGGTGGTCACTAATAAATACCTTTAAAACTTTTTTGCTGCTTCATTTTGTAGGAAAATGGCTATATATTGTTCAAAGGGAAATTAGAATGTAGCAGTCACAATCATGCCAACCAGGGATCAAACCCTGGCATTCAATGACCAGACTCTCTATCCACCATGCATGTCGTTATTTTTGCTGATGTTTGTGCTTAACTCAAACTCTCATTGGGACAAATGACTGCTGCAACTTTCTCGCTGAATTTGCACAGTCAAAATCAAACCTCAGCCATAGCATTTCTTTGGGTTATGGTGCTTGGCAGAGGAACACCAAAAAAAACTTCATGTCATTGCTGCATGTGATATTCTGTGCTGATTCATTACTGTTATGTTTCATCTTGATCCTTGAATGCTCTGGGGTAGTGAATCATGGAAGTAAATGTCAGTTCAGGTTTATTTTTTGTGATCACACCTATGCCAGTCATCAGTGCAATCTGTGACATCCGATGTAGGTTTAAGAATAGCCCAATGATCAGCAGGAAATGAAAAGCAAAGATGGCCATGACCTGCAAGCACTCATTTTTATTATGTCAGTGACAGCACTGATATGTTCGTTGTTTCTTGAACTGAAGCATGTTAATGTTGATATAACAAAACATACAGCTTCTTTGTTGCCAAATAACCACAATTGTTGGTTTGTTGTCATCATCCATTATGATCATTACAATTGTTATCATCATCATCATCATTTACAACTGCATGAACATATGTTTTTTTACACTTTGATCTGAAATGATCTAGTGTATAAAAGTGCCATAGGGAAATTTACCCCTTTAGCATACAGATATGTTGTATCATTGTATGAACAAAAAAAACACTTGAAAAACATGTTCTAAGATAATTATGAAAGTATGTTCATGATAAATGTCAGTTTTTCATGTTAATATTTTGGTGATTGTGGATGTGATGTTAATGCTTTCAATGAACTCTTATTTAAAGTGTTGCCAATCAAAATGAAGCTGCTGAAATGGATAATGGCATTTTATGTTTTTCTTTTATGTGTATTGTTACGTGGGGATTTCAGTACAATACATGTAGGTTCTGTGGCTGAGTGTTTTCCCACTGCACCTGCTGTCACTTGCAGTTGGTGGGTGTGTCATTCAAAGCTGCTTGGAACATGGGGTTTCATCCTCCAGCAAGACGCTCCACTAACATTGCACCTCCCCATACAGGAGTAAAGCAGCTACCTGTGAGGGTTGAATTGGAAAATTGTAGAAACATGACTTTGCCACATTCATCTGCACCCTTGTTGTATGGTCTTCATGAAGATGAGATGGCACTGGAGTGGATTATATGTATAGCCTAATGACCAGGGGGGAAAGTGTGCCACATTCATCTGCACCCTTGTTGTATGGTCTTCATGAAGATGAGATGGTACTGGAGTGGATTATATGTATAGCCTAATGACCGGGGGGGGGGGGGGGGGGGGGGGGGGGAGAAGTGTGCCACATTCGTCTGCACCCTTGTTGTATGGTCTTCATGAAGATGAGATGGCACTGGAGTGGATTATATGTGTAGCCTAATGACCAGGGGGGAAAAGTGTGCCACATTCATCTGCACCCTTGTTGTATGGTCTTCATGAAGATGAGATGGCACTGGAGTGGATTATATGTATAGCCTAATGACCAGGGGGGGGGGGGGGGGGGGGGGGGGGGGGGGGGGAAGTGTGCCACATTCATCTGCACCCTTGTTGTATGGTCTTCATGAAGATGAGATGGCACTGGAGTGGATTATATGTGTAGCCTAATGACCAGGGGGGAAAAGTGTGCCACATTCATCTGCACCCTTGTTGTATGGTCTTCATGAAGATGAGATGGCACTGGAGTGGATTATATGTATAGCCTAATGACCAGGGAGGAAAGTGTGCCATATTCATCTGCACCCTTGTTGTATGGTCTTCATGAAGATGAGATGGCACTGGAGTGGATTATATGTATAGCCTAATGACCAGGGGGGAAAGTGTGCCACATTCATCTGCACCCTTGTTGTATGGTCTTCATGAAGATGAGATGGCACTGGAGTGGATTATATGTATAGCCTAATGACCAGGGAGGAAAGTGTGCCACGTTCATCTGCACCCTTGTTGTATGGTCTTCATGAAGATGAGATGGCACTGGAGTGGATTATATGTATAGCCTAATGACCAGGGGGGAAAGTGTGCCACATTCATCTGCACCCTTGTTGTATGGTCTTCATGAAGATGAGATGGCACTGGAGTGGTTTATATGTATAGCCTAATGACCAGGGGGGAAAGTGTGCAGTTTCAGCACCCATAACTGGGCGAACACACGCAGTATGAAAAGCCATCTTTACCTTCATCTTTTACATCTATTGCTAAATCAGGTTGTGAAATGGCAAAACACATACACACACACACACACAAGGCTATCATTGGCTGCTGTGGGCTTTCCTACAGTGAATGTCTGACACCAATGATTCCAGTGAACAAGGAGAATATCAAGGCTACAGTGGAGCAGTAGACAGTCCCAGTGCGACTACTAAATCAACAGTATCTGCAGTAGACAGTCCCTGTGTGACTGCTAAAGCAACATTATCTGCAGTAGACAGTCCCTGTGTGACTGCTAAAGCTACAGTATCTGCAGTATACAGTCCCTGTGTGACTACTAAAGCAACAATATTTGCAGTAGACTGCCCCTGTGTGACCACTAAAGCAACAGTATCAGTTGCAGTAGACTGTCCCTGTGTGACTACAAAGCAACAGTATCTGCAGTAGACAGTTCCTGTGTGACTCCCAGAGCCACAGTATCTGCAGTAGATAGTCCCTGTGTCACTACTAAAGCAACAGTATCTGCAGTAGATAGTCCCTGTGTCACTACTAAAGCAACAGTATCTGCAGTAGACTGTCTCTGTGTGACTCCCAGAGCCACAGTATCTGCAGTAGATAGTCCCTGTGTCACTACTAAAGCAACATTATCTGCAGTAGATAGTCCCTGTGTCACTACTAAAGCAACAGTATCTGCAGTAGACTGTCTCTGTGTCACTACTAAAGCAACAGTATCTGCAGTAGACAGTCCCTGTGTCACTACTCAAGCAACAGTATGTGCAGTAGACAGTCCCTGTGTCACTACTAAAGCAACAATATTTGCAGTAGACAGTCCCTGTGTCACTACTAAAGCTACAGTATCTGCAGTAGACTGTCTCTGTGTCACTACTAAAGCTACAGTATCTGCAGTAGACTGTCTCTGTGTCACTACTAAAGCAACAGTATGTGCAGTAGACAGTCCCTGTGTCACTACTAAAGCAACAATATTTACAGTAGACAGTCCCTGTGTCACTACTAAAGCAACAGTGTCTGCAGTAGACTGTCTCTGTGTCACTACTAAAGCAACAGTATCTGCAGTAGACAGTCCCTGTGTCACTACTAAAGCAACAGTATCTGCAGTAGACTGTCCCTGTGTCACCACTAAAGCAACAGTATCTGCAGTAGACTGTTCCTGTGTGACTGCTAAAGCTACGGTATCTGCAGTAGACTGCCCCTGTGTCACCACTAAAGCAACAGTATTTGCAGTAGATAGTCCTTGTGTCACCACTAAAGCAACAGTATCTGCAGTAGACAGTCCTTGTGTCACCACTAAAGCAACAGTATCTGCAGTAGACAGTCCTTGTGTCACCACAAAAGCAACAGTATGCGCATTAGACTGTCCCTATGTGACTGCTAAAGCAACATTATCTGCAGTAGACTGCCCCTGTGTGACCACTAAAGCAACAGTATCTGCAGTATACAGTCCCTGTGTCACTACTAAAGCAACAATATTTGCAGTAGACTGACCCTGTGTCACCACTAAAGCAACAGTATCTGCAGTAGACAGTTCCTGTGTCGCTACTAAAGCAACAGTATCTGCAGTAGACAGTCCTTGTGTCACTACTAAAGCAACAGTATCTGCAGTAGACAGTCCTTGTGTCACCACTAAAGCAACAGTATCTGCAGTAGAGTCCCTGTGTCACTACTAAAGCAACAGCATATGCAGTAGAGTCCCTGTGTCACTACTAAAGCAACAGTATCTGCAGTAGACAGTCCTTGTGTCACCACTAAAGCAACAGTATCTGCAGTAGAGTCCCTGTGTCACTACTAAAGCAACAGTATATGCAGTAGAGTCCCTGTGTCACTACTAAAGCAACAGTATCAGCAGTAGACAGTCCTTGTGTCACTACTAAAGCAATAGTATCTGCAGTAAGTTCCTGTGTCACTACTAAAGCAACATTATCTGCAGTAGACAGTTCCTGTGTGACTGCTAAAGCAACAGTATCTGCAGTAGACAGTCTCTGTGTCACTACTAAAGCAACAGTATCTGCAGTAGACTGTCTCTGTGTCACTACTAAAGCAACAGTATCTGCAGTATACAGTCCCTGTGTCACTACTAAAGCAACAATATTTGCAGTAGACTGACCCTGTGTCACCACTAAAGCAACAGTATCTGCAGTAGACAGTTCCTGTGTCGCTACTAAAGCAACAGTATCTGCAGTAGACAGTCCTTGTGTCACTACTAAAGCAACAATATCTGCAGTATACAGTCCCTGTGTCACTACTAAAGCAACAGTATCTGCAGTAGACAGTCTCTGTGTCACTACTAAAGCAACAGTATCTGCAGTAGACAGTCCTTGTGTCACTACTAAAGCAACAGTATCTGCAGTAGACAGTCCCTGTGTCACTACTAAAGCAACAGTATCTGCAGTAGACAGTCCCTGTGTCACTACTAAAGCAACATTATCTGCAGTAGACAGTCTCTGTGTCACTACTAAAGCAACAGTATCTGCAGTAGACAGTCTCTGTGTCACTACTAAAGCAACAGTATCTGCAGTAGACAGTCCTTGTGTCACTACTAAAGCAACAGTATCTGCAGTAGACAGTCTCTGTGTCACTACTAAAGCAACAGTATCTGCAGTAGACAGTTCCTGTGTCACTACTAAAGCAACAGTTTCTGCAGTAGTTTGTACCTGTGTGACTACTAAAGCTACAGTATCTGCAGTAGACAGTCTCTGTGTGACTGCTAAAGCAACAGTATCTGCAGTAGACAGTTCCTGTGTCACTACTAAAGCAACAGTATCTGAAGTAGACAGTTCCTGTGTCACTACTAAAGCAACAGTTTCTGCAGTAGATTCTACCTGTGTGACTACTAAAGCTACAGTATCTGCAGTAGACAGTCCCTGTGTGACTGCTAACGCAACAGTATCTGCAGTAGTCTGCACCTGTGTCACTACTAAAGCTACAGTAACTGCAGTAAACAGTTCCTGTGTCACTACTAAAGCAACAATATATGCAGTAGACAGTCCCTGTGTCACTACTAAAGTAACAGCATCTGCAGTAGACTGTCCCTGTGTCACTACTAAAGCAACAATATTTGCAGTAGACTGTCCCTGTGTGACTGCTAAATCAACAGTATCTGCAGTAGACAGTTCCTGTGTGACTACCAAAGCTACAGTATCTGCAGTAGACAGTTCCTGTGTGACTCCCAGAGCTTCAGTATCTGCAGTAGACAGTTTCTGTGTGACTATGCCAAAGCAACATCATCTCCAGTAGACTGTTCCTGTGTGACTGCTAAAGCAACAGTATCTGCAGTAGTCTGTACCTGTGTGACTACTAAAGCTACAGTATCTGCAGTAGACAGTTCCTGTGTCACTACTAAAGAAACATTGTCTGCAGTAGACAGTCCCTGTGTCACTACTAAAGCAAGAGTATTTGCGGTAGACTGTCCCTGTGTCACTACTAAAGCAACAGTATCTGCAGTAGACTGTTCCTTTATGACTGCTAAAGCAACAGTATATGCAGTAGACAGTCCCTGTGTCACTACTAAAGCTACAGTATCTGCTGTAGACTGTCTCTGAATGACTGCTAAAGCAACATTATCTGCAGTAGATAGTCCCTGTGTCACTACTAAAGCAAGAGTATCTGCAGTAGACAGTCCTTGTGTCACTACTAAAGCAACAGTATCTGCAGTAGAGTCCCTGTGTCACTAAAGCAAGAGTATTTGCGGTAGACTGTCCCTGTGTCACTACTAAAGCAACAGTATCTGCAGTAGACTTTCTCTGAATGAGTGCTAAAGCAACATTATCTGCAGTAGATAGTCCCTGTATGACTGCTAAAGCAACATTATCTGCAGTAGACAGTCCCTGTGTCACTGCTAAAGCAACATTATCTGCAGTAGACAGTCCCTGTGTCACTACTAAAGCTACAGTATCTGCAGTAGACTGCCCCTGTGTGACCACAAAAGCAACAGTATCTGCAGTAGACAGTCCCTGTGTCACTACTAAAGCAAGAGTATTTGCGGTAGACTGTCCCTGTGACACTACTAAAGCAATCTGCAGTAGACTGTCCCTGTATGACTGCTAAAGCAACATTATCTGCAGTAGATAGTCCCTGTGTCATTACTAAAGCTACAGTATCTGCAGTAGACTGTCCCTGTATGACTGCTAAAGCAACATTATCTGCAGTAGACAGTTCCTGTGTCACTACTAAAGCAACAGTACCTGCAGTAGACAGTGTCTGTGTCACCACTAAAGCAACATTATCTGCAGTAGACAGTCTCTGTGCCACTACTAAAGCTACAGTATCTGCAGTAGACAGTCCCTGTGTCACCACTAAAGCAACATTATCTGCAGTAGACAGTCTCTGTGTCACTACTAAAGTAACAGTATCTGCAGTAGACTGTCCCAGTGTAACCACTGAAAAAGCCATTCGAAAAGTCGACAGGCTCTGCCACATCACTGAGACACTGACTTTCATTCAGTAGTCAGTCCTTGTGTGAATATTGCAGCAGTCGAGAGTGTCGTAGTCAGCAGCTGTATATGTGCAGTATGAGTGAATAATTATAGCTGCACCCATTTCTATGGTATACAATTACCGTAATACTAACAGTCTTGTGGACATCATCATACATGTCTGTCATGTTTGACCAAGCAGTCAGTGGCATTGAAGATGTAAGCAGAGTCCAAAGTATGAGAAGCCATCTGCCCATTGGGCATATATCCAATGCGATTGAATCTCTTGTTTATTCTGTATGGGAGAGACTGTTCGATCTCATCCAGGCTATATATGACGTGATTAAGGACTGAAACACCTCCATAACAATTGGTCACATAAAGTCTCCTGGAACCTATCAAGTGCCAATGATGATCAAAGGAAAGAGTACACATAAGACATTCAATGGATTAAAATGTTAAGCTGAAATTGTTAGAGTTTGAGCTCTTGCAATGCACATAACTAAATTAAGCTAATCATAATGACAGCCAAGTCTGACTGGCAATTATTACATGAAATATCCTCCAGAAGCTTACAGAATTGGCAAATGTATAATTATTTTTCGATCGCCGGTTGGTGGCTGGGCTATATATTCTGAAAGGTTTATCAGGGACAGCAGAGAGAAACCTAAAGTGCAAAATAAATGGAGTGGTGGTATCATTTGCCTCCGCCCGTATTGCCCAATTCAGGTATAGTGAGAAACATGCAAACAAAATGCTGGAAATCCAATTAAAGATCTCTTCAAATAAAATCCAAAAAAATTAAGCAGAAACAGATTTTTACATGTGGCCATAGCTACCATGCAGACAGCCCCTGATTCAGCTGAAACTAATGTTTGTAGGGCATTCAGAACAACCAAGATCTGTTCCAGTAGATTCAGGTGACGGGAGTAGAAACTGCATAATATATTATATATATTCTCTCTGATCCTAAACTTCACCATTTGGTGCCAAGATTTACACATCATTATTTCATGGTCTTGAAAAATGATATTTTCCTCACAATCTTCAGAAAACTCAGCCAATATGTTTTGCCTGCAATAGTTTGTAGAAATGGGAGCTAGGATTCAAAGTTCCATTAGATGAGAAGAAGTGCATGACACTGACAGACACAATAATTTAAGTTTTTGTGTGTGCTGAAGCAGATCTTAATTGAAAGTCATGATTCAGTAGATGATGAGCACCATACATAATTTAGTTGATATTGCTCATCTTCCTACAAAGTCCACTTTATATTAACTTGCATGCAACAATTAACCCTTCTGCACAATAACACAACAACAACAACTTGACTTGACTTGACTTGACTTGACTTGACTTGACTTGACTTTTACGACGTTTGAGGCCTTTCGCAAGGCCTGTTCGACGTTCCATGTGATAAAATAACTTTGCTGCAATGCTTGGCGGGCTAGCTACTAGATGTAGTCTATTGCATATTTTGGCATTCTGGTGCATCCTTCGATCCAGTACGTTTCGTCGAGTTCAACTTTAAAGTCATCCACTGAGGCAGCTGTGACAACTGAATCTGGTAGGCTATTCCAGGTTGTGATGATGCGCTGTGAGAAGAAGTTCTTCCTGATGATCAGCCGAAAACTGTCTTTATGGAGTTTCAGCGAGTTACCACGCAGATCAGTGTTGCTGGACAGTTTGAACGTTGGTTTCTGCACATCGTAGTAACCATGGAGGTATTTGTATACCTCTATCATGTCTCCTCTCTTGCGTCTGTGCTCCAGGGTTGGGAGTTTTAGTGTTCGAAGCTAGCCTCTCTGGGTACGTCTTGTTCCTGAGTGATGACAGCAGTTTGGTTGCCCTACGCTGAACGACTTCGATGTCACTGCATAGCGTCTTCAGGTGTACGTACGTGGTTGCCAGACACAGCTATAGTGGTCGTACTCCAATCTGGGTCTCACCAAGCTTTTGTACAGCTGAACGAAGGTCTGCTCTGTCAAGTAGTCGAAAGACGTACCGGCGGATGACTCCAACGACACGGTTTGCCTTCGATGTTGCATGTGCTACTTAATTGATCCTTGAAGGATAGTTTGCTGTCGATAATCACTCCGAGGTCTTTTTCTGCACCACTCTTCGCAAGCTGCAGTCTCTGGCGGTTGCCGTCAGCATCTTTACTGCTCATGAAGTATGTCGCTTGTGACCTTTTGGACCCCATCTTCACGCTGCACTTCTGTGGGTGGAACTCTAGGCCACTCTAACTCTAAGACTGACTCTTCAGACCAGTTCTGTACGTACGTAGCTTGTCAAGGTCAGTTTGTATCCTGCGGTCCCCCCTCAACGTCACTCCTGGTGTACAGCTTGGTATCGTCTGCAAACATTTTGACTGGGCACTTTGTGCATATGATGGCGGGCAGGTCATTAATGAAGAGGACGAACATTATCGGCCCGATTACAGATCCTTGTGGAATCCCGCTGGTCACCTAGCTGTGCCTCCTGCGACTGTGTGCCGTTCACGATGACTTTCTGCTTCCTGTCTGTCAGAAAGTTTTCCAGCCACTTCAGGACGTTACCTGTGATGCCAAAAGCTGCCGTTTTCTCCAGTAGACGTCGATGGGGCACAGAATCGAACGCTTTTTGGTAGTCCATGTAGACAATATCCACCCCTCCGCCCTTCGTCGAGAATGCTTGTCCATCCCCGACAGCACACCAGGACTGGCAAATCCCTGGATACCAGCCCTGGCCAGCTCTGGCATCCAGCCCTGGACTAGCCTAGAAATGGTTATTGGGCCAGCCCTGGACCAGCCCTGACATCCAGCCCTGGCCACCCCTGGCATTCAGTGCTGGACTAGCCTAGAAATGGTCAATTGGGCTAGCCCTGGACCAGCCCTGGCATCCAGGCCTTGGGACCTGGGATCCAGGGGTGATCCAGGCCTGGTTCAGGCCTGGTATTATTGCTTTAGGCCCTGGGTTCCAGGGGTGATCCAGACCTAGTCCAGGCCTGGTATTCCTGATTTTCAAAGCAGCCAGCAAAACCTTTTGCCTCCCAGACAACCTCCCCCATTCCCCTCTACCCACGGAAGAACCCTCCTGCCTTAGGACCTGCATGGGTTCCAGGGGTGGTCCGGTCCAATGCCGATAAACTGTCTTGAATCCTTCACATGAATAACTCTAGCATTTTCTTGAAAAGGAGAAGAATTCTCCAGCAGCCATACCCGGCCAGATACACACACACACACACACACACACACACACACACACGCACGCACACACACAGATCGAGAGAGAGAGAGAGAGAGAGAGAGAGAGAGAGAAAGACACAAATACACATCCACATAAACACACACACATGCACACAGAGCGCGCACACAAACACAATGAGAGAAGGCAAAAATTGTACAGATTGAATTTAGATTCCAGAAATATCTTACTAAGTGTAAATAACCTTACATTAAAAAGAAAGTCATTGATTGACAAGTAACGACATTTATTAGAATGTATCACTAAACAGTCACAGTGTGCAATCTTTGGATTCAGCATGAAAAGAACACGCATGAGTTTCATGAGTTGTATATTCAAAATATATGCATAGATTTATAGATTTAGTTGTACTTTGAGATTAGAGATAGTTTGGTTTGCTAAAGCTATCTATCTGTCTAAGACAATCAATGTTCCATTCTTCCATTTCCTTTCCACTTTCTGCCTACGCATTTTGTTGGGTGGTCTGCGTGCCCGGTCTGTTGCTCTTGCCGCCTTTCTGCCTATCCCGCCAGCAGCTCAGCCACTTTCCTAGGTAACATGTGTACATCTTCCTCTCGACTTGATGTCGTTCTGAGACAGCATCTGTCAAAACAAATTGGTGAATAAGAATGATATATTTGTGAACAAAGCACAGCTCCAAGTAGCAAAACTAAAGCTTCTTCATTCTTCCTCAATAGCTTAGCATTCCATATTCTATAATAACAAATGCGTACAGAACTTGATCAAACACTTTTATTCAGACATATAAAAATGTGCTAAGATTTTGGCACTGCCGCTTCTGATGACAAGAAATGAAATCATTAAATTTGTTTTTTCAGGTCTAAATGGAAGTTGCACGATTTAGATATTGAATATTTCTTACTGAAGAGGGCCTGGTGGAGATTGGACAGCTGTGTAAACGCCGTCTTGCTGAGGTTCGATTTGCCAGATAGGTTAGGGGAGACCGGGGCAGGTTGAGTCACCAAAATGAAAAACTGGTCTTACTTCTCCAATTTAACAAGTTTGACATAATTGAAAGGTTTAAATTAATCTGCAATCATTCCTTTACCTAAACCAATGAAAAAAAAGTTGAAAATGTATGTTGGTTTCTTCACTACAATCAAAATAAGAGGGGTACCCAACTTTGACTCAACTTGCCCCATGCGGGGGTAGGTTGAGTCTTTTGTGGGGTAGGTTGAGTCGCTAGGAACAGAAAAGCTTAACAGATGCACGAAGTCGTCCTACAATTCCCAAATTGCCAATGCTCAGAAAGAGCATTCATTGTTCTTTAAAAATCACTTTAAATTTTTTGATTGTCTTCATTGAGTGCTGAGCAGCTGAGTGTAGAAGTGAGTCACCAAAATTTTGAAAAAACCAAATGTAATACCCATTTTTTATAACTTGTTACAGTTTTTGTATAAAACATGAGACTTTAAAACTGAGGCTCCAATGAAACGAAAGTCCATCTCTGTTCAGCGAGACATGTTTCATTAAGATACGTGCAACGGTTGTTTTTTAATTTGATTTCAAAGACAAGTGGTGGATCAGTTAGTTACTATCTGGGGTAGGTTGCGTCACGTGTTGCACAAAAAAAAATTTCATCCATGTAGGCTGTGCATTGTTACATCTAGGTATCATTAGTTAAGGCCTAGGTGTGTGCGTGTTGTGCCGGTTTGCTTTTTTCCTTTCTCTGTCAGATTATTTTGAGTGCTGTGAGAATGTCCACAATGGTTTGACACTTGGCATTTTTTCGGCATATTATTTCAATTCATTCAAAACTGCTCACACAGATAGAAAAGTATAATTTTGCTAAAGCTTCGATTCATTCAAGCTTCGTAAATGATTTAACACAAGGTGAAGTGTTAAAGAAAACATTTATTGTTCTCTGCATTTTTGTTTCTTCGTCTTGCGAAATCATAAAACTGATGTAAACATTCTGAAAAAGTTACAAAAACAAAAGCTGAAAAACCAACTCACTGAAACAATGTTACAAGGAACCTGAAGCGTTCAACAGTGATTGTAATCATGTTTATGACATAGGTCTTACCAAAACCTCTTTAACAACATAAAAAATGAAATAAGAACGAAAAGTATGCTTTATATTTATTGTAGTTCTCTTCTTTTGTGAACAAATTTTAAGATACAACAATAACAAAAACAAATAAATAAGTCAAACCAAGGATTCAATCTCTGCTTTCGGTCAGCTCAAAAGCTGAAAAACCAACTCACTGAAACAATGTTACAAGGAACCTGAAGCGTACAACAGTGATTGTAATCATGCTTATGACACAGGTCTTACCAAAACCTCTTTACCAAGATAAAAAAATGAAATAAGAACGAAAAGTATGCTTCACATTTATTGTAGTTGTCTTATTTTTTGAACAAAATTTAAGATACAGCACTAACGAAAAAAAGATAAATCAGTCAAACCAAGGATTCAGATGTACATGTACCTCAGTCAATCTCTGCTTTCGGTCAGCCGTTCATGAAGTTGCAGCATATGGCGTGTGGAGTGTATGTTAGTATCTAGGCTGAGCAAAGGTCGCAGACGTATTGGGAGCCGTCGCGGTCCATACCTGAGCACGCGACATGGACCCATCTCAAGCAAGCCTGACACTGAATCATGTCTTCTTCCGTGGCCTCGCAGCACATGGGACAGTACCAAGACGCACCCTGTCCGGCGAAGTTGGCTGCAGATGCACCTTCTTGGGATGGAGCGTCACCTGCCAACAACGTAATCTTGAGACCAGCAAGTTCAAATGGCAAGGGGGCTGCATTGTTGCTTTGCTTGGCCATGATCTCAAGGAGATAGGACACCATGTCTTCTTTCGTCCGGAAGGACAGCAAAACAGCTTTTCCATCTGCCGCAGGAAACCCTCTAGTTGTCTCGGGAATGAGAATCAAAGTTGAAGATTTGACCCTTATCTCTGAGGACTGCCACTGCACTTCCTCCAGATATGAAGACTGCTGATCCAAATATCCGGAAAACAGCATCGATGTTTGCCTTTAAGGCGTCCCCTGGCGAGTATCCGCTTTGCAACATCCACACCCCATAGGCTGCAGTTTCTGGGTAAATCCTGAATGCCTGGCCGAAGGTAATTCGGATTGGAGGAGGAACCTCGGACACGAGCAGTTCGCCCACATAGTTGCCGGATGTCCCAGAAGATACAATTTCGATGTACAGCTCATCACCGTTTGTCATGATGCAATCAAGGTCACGTTGAGACCAAAGGTCGATGCTCTTAATGACGGCAAAGCAGACAACCGCAGTAGCCATAGCCACACATTGACGACAGCGCGAGACCTCGGAAAAACGGCTGTCACCTTGGTTGAATGATGCTTTTAATACAGTAGCGAGTCTGCAGCTGGTTTTGGGTTTTGGGTTTTTTACGGCTGTCTCCAGCCGCTTCTTCGCTGGGGCTTGTCTGGGCTGGACCTTTTTTTTTGGCCATAGCATCTACAATTCTCCAGGTGCAAAAATACCGGAAAGTTAATATATGATAGATCTACTTTTCATTGGGTCTAAAATTACCGGTAGATAGAGAGAAAAACTAAGCACTGTTTTATTTTGATATTTATACTTTACTCTCAGTCTCCCCACCCACCACCCACCCCCTCCCCGATCTGGATTGTTTTGTTAATTTTTGAAGTCAGTTTTGTTAACCATTGCCATAATCATCCATTAAATGTTTGGAAATTGTTGTGTGTAAGTGTGTGTGGGGAGGGGTGAGATGGCGGTTTCCTGTAGAGTTTTTTTTTAATATCCTTTTCTTTTCATACACGTGTTTGTTTCGTTTTTTGCCACAGGGGCAGGTTGGGTCTCTAAGGGACAGCTTGAGTCATGACCCTACGTGCCCCGACCCAACCTGCCCCACCCAGGGTTGATGTCGTAGAAACGCATTTTCTGTTCACATGCACATTTAAACTTTAAGGTTTGGGGCTTAGAAGTGAGTAAAATGATCGAAGTATCCATATCACTAAGCCTTTTCGTCAGATTCGGACACAACTCAAAGTAATCAGCTTACAGATATAGAAAAAGTCTCGAAATGGCCCTCGCACCCTTCCCCTGATAAACAAGGACCAGCTGGAACTTGACAAATTAGCATAGCAGGTCTATAAAAAGGATCGGGTGCAAAAATACCGAAAATTTAACAAATAGCTGAGATATTCTTGCTGACCTAATGTGCCCCATGACCCATCCTGCCCCGGTCTCCCCTATATTGCCCCTGAAGAGCTGGCGTCGGCAGGGAAGACCCTGCCATCTGGAGAAGGACTTTGAAGCTTCCCCCCCCCCCCCCCCCCCCCCCCCCCAGATTAGAGATGTAGCGCTGCTGAGGAACAAAAGTTGACCAGATTAAGTACAAAATCCTGTATATAAACATGGACAACACAAAAAAATACTATACTAAATCTAGGTATCGACAAACGGAAATCCGCTGTGAGACGGTAGAGGCGAGACAGAATATGGACAGGAATGTGCTATCGAAATGCGGAACATCTGGCAATATGCAGGAAGTTTATCGATAAAGAGTATGGCTCCAGAAGAAAGTGTCAGAAAGTTTTGGAGCTAATAAATAGACCTCAGGAGGTGAGGCAGACAAGGAGGAGGAGGAGAAGGAGGAGGAGGAGGAGGAGGAGAGAGAGAGAGCTAGAGAGAGAGAGAGAGAGAGAGAGAGAGAGAGAGAGAGAGAGAGAGAGAGAGAGAAAGAGATGAGTTTTTCACTGTTTCTCCAAGAAGAATGACATGTTAGTAATAAATACGAGGCGTGTTCAAGACACCTACCGGTACGTACCGGTAGCATCTTGAACGACTTGTTACGGCTACCGGTACGTACCGGTACGTACCGCGCCCGAGAGCCGTTGCGCCCGCTGCGCCGTGCATAGCAAAAATGGCGGATGTTGGAGAAATCTGCGAAGTCGCCCTAGTGGAAAGCGTTGGTGGCAGAAGGTTCAGCCTGCTACTACCGCCAAGACTAGCTGATATGATAGAAAAAGGTAAGCTGATGTTATGGTTATTTATTTATTTGCTATTTTACCTGTTTGTTCATACCAAATTTATTTCTATACCGTTGATGGGCGATTTAATATATGTAAGATAATGGCGTGGCGACCTGTCAAGCGTTGAGCTGCTCGCAGCCCATCTGGACAGCGACAAGGTCAAATCATGACTCAGACTGACAAATGTAAAACAGATGAGCTATCGTTCATAACAATTACAATCAGATAAATGAATGTTTGTCACAAGAAATTTATACAAACTATGTTGGCTTGTTTAGACTACAGTCAGGGTACTTAACGCCCTTAGTACTGTGTGAGAGGTAGGGCGAGATTCTTGCAACAACAAAACGTGGCATTTAAATGGTTGGAAATACAGAAATCTTTCACCCGCATGCCCACAGAGCAAGGAGGAGAACAGATAAAACAAAAGCTATGATGCCTTTATTGTTTAATCCGAGAGAGACTACTATTTAAGGATTGCCAAGTATTTGAAACATGTATTATTGCAGATCATTTACCATCAACCGTCCTGGCCATTCTCCAACAGAGATATGGCACCCAAGAGGACATTTCACTTTGTAAGTACTATAGTTGAACGACTGGATGCATTATAACCCATTAAGACAGCCCACAGATGACCATTATATTGAAATTTTTACAAAAGTATTGGATGTGAGAATGAAGCAGCAGCATCTTATGATGCCAAATAAGTCATTTTTAAGTTTACAAGGATTTGAGAAGCATGTATTATGTACAGAATGGTGCATTTACAAGCCACTCACTTTACTCATTATCAAATTTATTATATCTTCCAATTTCAAGCCATTAAAATTTATTTATTTATGACGATTTATCTGGTGTTAAAATGATATGCACATTTTAAGTGTAACAAATGAATATTGTAGTATTGTTGAGCATATCTGAAATTTAGTTTTACTTTATCATTGTTTATTTGCATTTCTATTCATGCAGTCCTCTGCATCCATGGGTAAGATAAGAGTGGCCTGATGTTAGAGTGCTGCATGCTTTAATTATCCAACCTTGCATTGAAAACCTTTATAAGCGAAAAATTACATTTGCATTTAATCTTCTGCCTTTGCTTTTTTTCCCCCAACTATAAGAAGCTTTTGCTGTCCGCTTACCTCTTTGTGTGTATTTGTGTGGCCCAAGTAGTTCTGGCATCCCAACGCTTCATGGTGGTGGTCTGCTTTTTAGTTGCATCGTCCATTTGTAGTTAGGCCAACATTTTCATGTATATGCTGCTTGCATTGCTTTAATAATGCATCTAAATAACACTTTCATCATTGCCTATCTTTGAAGTTGTTTTAAATGGAAATGCATGCACCATTTATGATAATGGAGTTTAGTTTCATGAGAGTTGCATGTACTTGGATTTCAGTTATATATTGGGAATCAGATGGAACAGCAACTGTTATAAAATACAACATTTATGAATTTGAAGAGCTTTTGATAATTCAAAATGAAAATGAAAATGAACTAATAATGTTTTAATTGAATGTAGTGATTGTGATGTATTTCATATTATAATTCATTCTGTGACAGATATCTTTTCACTGTTGTTGTTTAGCTCTATATAATGTTCAGCCATTTCATTGTGTTGAAGCTTTCGAGCAGTCGGTATTGATTGTGGTGGAGGCAGGAGTTTATCCTGGAGAACCTCAAGTTCCTCAGCAAGAACCACAATGTAAGTCATAAAGCTAGTCTTCATACAAAAACTGAGAAATTCAAAACCCCATGACCACAAGTACATAGAACACTTCATGGCATTGGAATTCATTACATTAAGAAATGTATTTTCCCTTCAGCTAACACACAGCTCAAAATAAAAAAGAGAGCTCTAGAGAGAGAGAGAGAATGTGTGTGTGTGTGTGTGTGTGTGTCTGTGTTTTGAGGAAGTCTGTGTGCATGCATGCATGCATACATGTGTGTATGTTAAGGACGTCTATGTGACTTTAGCATTAAGTACTAGCATTTCCTGCAGATGAATCAACGACACAGTAATACCCTTTCCAACACTGATTGTGGTGTGTTGTTTTTTGCAGCCACAAGACAGGCATCAGCCGGTCCCTCTCAGCAGCCGCTGTCAGAGGCCCCTGAATCAGTCAGCCTGAGAGGTAAATGTAGGCATGTGTATCTATTCCTTGTTTCTGCAAATGAATGCCTACGTATCCATAGCCTCCCTGATGCTATTTGCAGCATCATTTACACTTCATCACCATTCCCTTCACATCCAGTGATTCATGGTGATACAATTCCTTCATATTGCTGTGCATGTCTTGCATGATAGACGTGTGTTGTGCGTGTGTGTATGTTGAGGACGTCTATGTGACATTAGCATTATGTACTAGCATTTCCTGCAGATGAATCAACGACACAGTAATACCCTTTCCAACACTGATTGTGGTGTGTTGTTGTTTTTTGCAGCCACAAGACAGGCATCAGCCGGTCCCTCTCAGCAGCCGCTGTCAGAGGCCCCTGAATCAGTCAGCCTGAGAGGTAAATGTAGGCATGTGTATCTATTCCTTGTTTCTGCAAATGAATGCCTACGTATCCATAGCCTCCCTGATGCTATTTGCAGCATCATTTACACTTCATCACCATTCCCTTCACATCCAGTGATTCATGGTGATATAATTCCTCCAGATTGCTGTGCATGTCTTGCATGATAGACGTGTGTTGTGCGTGTGTGTATGTTGAGGACGTCTATGTGACTTTAGCATTAAGTACTAGCATTTCCTGCAGATGAATCAACGACACAGTAATACCCTTTCCAACACTGATTGTGGTGTGTTGTTGTTTTTTGCAGCCACAAGACAGGCATCACCCGGTCCCTCTCAGCAGCCTCTGTTAGAAGCCCCTGAATCAGCCAGCCGGAGAGGTAAATGTAGGCATGTGTACCTATTCCTTGTTTCTGCAATGAATGCCTAATGTGGTGAACCAAATATATCACTGTCTTTTTAGTATGTGGGACACTCATGACTATAAAGCTTTTGAGACTAAATGTGTATGTTTATGTTCTTATGCAGATCGAAGCCAGTGGTCACATGAGGCCACCCTGCTTCTCATTAACGAGAGGCAGGAGAAGGACCACTTGTTCCTTCACAACACCACTCAAAGACAGGCATGGCGCAGAGTGGCCAGCTCTATGGAAGAGAGGGGCTACTGCTTCACTGCGGAGGACTGCTGCCAAAAATTTAGAAACTTGAAGCAGAGGTTTGTGTTTCTCATGCATACAATTGTAGCTGCTAGAATATTTATAGGATTATTGATCAAAGGTTATTGTTGTCAATAATTTGAAATCAACAGTTATGAAACAGAAAATTAATATTTATTATACAACATAGTTATGTCACAAACAATTTTATGATAAACTAAATGTAGCATGTTGGGGTTACTGACATGTTTCAATGGTTTAGTTGCTTTACAAGGATAACATATAATTATATATAAAAATAATTAATGGACATTAACTGATGATTAAGGCTCAGGTGTAATTCAGTTGAATTATGAAAACAAATGGGAGGGGGAGATGGGAGAGGTTTCCAAAGGATGGTGGAGGAACGAAATAATACATATAGTTTTCACAGCAGGAGCCTCCTCATAATCATCAGTAACATTATCATAATCAGTAACATCATTTTAATTATCATTAATATTATCTTAATAACATCATCATTGTCAATATCTTTTCAATAATCAGGGACATTATAACCATCAGTAACATCATTGTCATAATAATTTTTATACTTGATTTTTCACAATCTGTAACATTATCATTCAGACCCCCACGCCACCCCAAATGTGTATATGTACAAAAGCATAAGTATACACATGATACAGTGAATATGTTGAAATCCATGTAACACTTTACAATTGAGGGTAAAATATAGACTGCCAGAGTCCAGAAAACAAAACCCATCAAGATAGCCTTTGACTGATCATTGTCCCTCACTTCTGCTGCTTGCCAAACTGAGGAAGGACTGGCTGAAATGTTTATCGTTCATTAAACCAGGGATCCCTACACCTTCCGTTCAACCAGGTGATCAATATACTCATGGACATGGCTTTGTACATTTACCAAGTTACCTCCTTTGCCACTGAAACCATCATTGTTACCTTCTTTTCTGCAATATGTTTTCTGTAGCAATTGTATGGAACAAGTAAAATTTTAGGCCAGATGTGTATGGAATCAAAGATTTTCTTTTTGATAGTAAATGTGTTTCTTCACACAAGTGTAATTACCTTATTCAAAACTTTGTCATGATCTCTTAAGTCAAATATAATAATTGTATTTATTTCAGATACAAAACAATCAAAGACAAGCATGGCACAACTGGGAGCAGCAGGTGCCATTGGCCGTATTTTGATCTGCTGGATGCCATGTTCCAGTCGGATCCGGCCATTGTCCCTGTTGCCCCAGTGGCATCAATGCCATGGCCAACGTCCTCCTCAGCAACATCAGCACCACAGGAAGAAGAAGACGAAGAGATGCAGGCTCATGATGAGTTGCCCACTCTTCATGTGCCAAGACGGCGTAAGAGAAAACAGAGGGATGAGCCGGAATGGTTCAAGACCTTCCATGAAGACTTGAAAAAAATGCATATGGAGCGATTGGAGGAAGATAAACGAAAGACTGAGATAGAGAGGCAGCGGTTGGCAGTCCTCACGCGAATTGCAGACAATCTTGAAAAACTCAACGTCCACCAACCTTTTCCCTAATTGATCCAATTGCAGTTGACATAATTATACATGTAATATCACAGTTAGCCTGTGAGCCCAAACCTATGGCTAATCTTGAAAAAGATCTGACATAGGTCATTAATGAATGAGTTCAGAAACATTTGGCCTGATAGTTTTATTGTTGTAGCAGTTTATTTGGTATTCAAGCAACATGTGCATTCTTTCAACTCTTCATGTGTAC